>JAYMSL010003431.1:0-12467 GCA_036897195.1 Plantago coronopus | reverse complement strand
TTGATTGTTCAAAATTGCATTTTAATCCATTTAGTAAGGAGATGTTTGGTTGCAAATTCGAATTTTAATTTTTTGGACCAAAATGTAATTGTTTTGTTATGTTGTAACTATTATGTTATTGTTAGTCTAAGAGGGTCAAAAATGTAATGAGGCATCATAACAGGGGTAGTTTTATGTTATTGTTAGTCTAAGAGGGTCAAAAATGTAATGAGGCATCATAACAGGGGTAGTTTTTTATATTTTCCCTAGAATTAATACCAAACACAGTGAATTAGAATAACAGAACATCAGTCAATCACTTCAAATACAACAATATTCTCCAACCAAATCCTCTCTGGATATTAGAGTTTAACATCTCATTGACTAACTTGATTCCGATCCCTCAAGCAATAGCCACAGAATAATAACAACAGATACGTTATACGAACAATGTTTGCATTCTAACACGACCATTAATCATAGGCTGCTTGTCACAAATTGCAGCATGTACAGGAAAGGTCTGCGCATAAACACACCAGTTTCAACATAAATGCCTTAACAGTGCGGCTGCGGCATAAGATGTATCACATGTAGGCATTTGAATGGCTCAAATCAAATGTATCTGGAACGGAAGAGGAAATTTTGATACCCGTTTCTTGAAAAGGAAAGGAATAAGCAAAAGTTGTTGATTTGAGAGTTCATGCTCCTCAGCTTTAATTTGAGTTAAGATTCTCAAATTCCATTCCTCAGAATCTCACTTTCTTGCACTTGTACTGTACATTCTCTCTTCCTCCATCCAATAGCATCTTGTGGACGTTCCGTCTTCAGTTAATACTGGAATCATATAACAATATTCTCAACGCAATTAAACAAAAGCATTGACAGAAACACATAACCTTTTATTCCAAGAATGAATAGCATCTCATGTCCTTTCTTCTAGAGTGGAGAATATAATCTATGCACATCAGATACTCAAGATGTATCATATCTCATCTTATCATTGGCTTATCAAAGTCATATACAATTATACTAATCACTGTCACTTATCAAATCACAGTATCCAACCAATATAACCTATTACTTGGAGAAAATTATCCTCTATAACAAGTAAGTTGTCGCTTCATTTGCTCAAATGGACATGAATAACTACACCTGTTTTCTTACATGCTAATAGATGGTCAATTAGAGTAAGCCAACACTTTCACCTGGTGGATGCGGCCGAAAAGTACCATTTTGTTCCCATCATCTTCATTTCATTCCTCCTATCCACATGGCAGCATTACTTCCAAGAAATATTTGCTTCCATATATTACATAAAGCATCATATATTCCTCCACACTGCATAAAATATCAGAATCAAATGATCTTTCCCAGAAAGCTTGATTGGAACCAATACGCAGACTTTGTTTAAGGAGAATAATATTAAATACTTGAGTGCAGATAGTTGTTAATACATATAACCGTACAATATATGTTAGTCTTCTCGTCTAGATATTTATGAGTAGTAATATTTACCTAGCACATTTCTGCTTAGTTAGCTGTTCGCCCCAACACCAGGTTATGATACACCTTACACAATGGAAGCAATTTATGTTGAAATGCCATGAAAATCGGAATCAGTACTGTCCTTGAAGATGACAAAGGGAATAGGACCGGATGCATATGCAACACATTTTGAAGATATAGCCACACAAAGAAGCACGGAAATGTATGGAAAGCATAAGACATGCAGGTTTTGGATTCTGTTTACTTCAAATACAAATACAGTACTAATATAGACTAGACCCTACTTGTATAGGTAGGTTTATCCCATGCTTAAGAGATGTCTTGTTTGGGGGGAAACAAAAACATGATTATCGAAGAAACAGAACAGAAGAAAGAAAACTAAATCAGGTTCACATATTTTGAAAAGAAAGACTTGGATCAAAATATAATGAGCACCCATGGATCATGGCTCCATGTACTGATAGTACAGGAACAATAAGAATCAGAAATAGCAATCATATCTAGCAGTCACGTGCAAGTATCTACAAGCCAATTAAACTTAAGTCATTGCGGTCATCATCGGAATTTGACTTGTAATGTTTCTATCGATTGCAAGAATGAGAGTAAGTACAATTTCTTTACTTTTCCTTTTGAAGGGTCCCAATGAGCGGGGAACAACTTCTTTATGCCAATTGAAGAATTTGAAAAGATTTAAAGGGACCTGATCCCTTCTTTATAGTTCTGTCCAGGCTGAATAAGTACTGACCTATCGAAGGAAGCAAAAAGAATAAATTCGTTATGCCATTCCTGGCCTTCAAACCAAGCTAAGAAAGAATCACTATCCTCAGTGTGTGACTCAAAGAATTCTTTCCTTGTTCATCTTTTAGGTAAAGACTGAACAATCTCTAAGCATTATACACATGATATATAAAAATTTCATAGTCAGACATCTAACAATAATATTTCGAAAGAAATCACACTTGATAACTGTTGTGTTATATAGGAAAAACAACTGTGTAGAGACATACTACACATAAATACATAGTCTGTCACACAGTCATCATAAAATTCTGTAACCACAAATATTCAGGTGTAAAGTTCGACCCTGACCTAATTTTTGCATTTACAATTATACAGAACGCCTTGCAAAGAATTGACTCAGTTGGCACTTACCATAAGCTGGACTATCATTTCCTAATGCAAGTAGATATAATTTATCATGGCATAGCAGATTCTGCAGTCAACATAATCTATGCGGAAAAAAATGTCTTAGAAGGTTTCAGAACATCATTTGATATAGGATTCCTCTAGTCTAAACAAAGAGAAAAAGCTAGGAGATTCTTGCAAGAATAAGGTTCCACAATTTTGGAGGTGACAAATACGAGTGAACTGTAAAGAAAGGCTTGGGGGGATCTATACTTGTGCCATTTGTAAGGTGTCAAGTTTTTTAATAAGTCAGAGGAATCTTACTTCTAGTGCAGCTGTTACAAATTGAGAGGGGACTTGTGCCTCAGGACCCACAGACGTGTGAAAATGGAAGCACAAGATTTCTTTTAAAGTTTGGAAAATTGAATCTGATGTTCTGTTAGCCCACTCCAAGATTCTTATGCTTCACTTGTGTCACACTCTCACATCTTTTTCGGAATCTCTCCCTCTATGCTTATAAGACACCTTCGGCCAGAACTGTGATACGTGAAAAACCAACCAAAAGAAAACAAACAACAGATAAGTGCAGTTTATAGAAGAACTACAATTAACAATCAAGGCAAAAGGATACACAGAAAGCATACTTGATCAGGATTTCAGGAAGGCTAAATCCTTCTTCAGGTATCTTATTTCCTGCCCAATCACTTTCTTTCTGTCTTATGTCTGGAGCTAATAATTGCAAATTTATCATGAAGAAGACATGTATCATCAGCAGCACCACCATAGAGGAAAGACCACTCAGACTTCCATGCAAATGTCCTCACCAGGCGAGAGGCACTTGTTCCATCAAGGTGTGAATGTCATGGGAGATCCAGGACTTGTACTATCCACTGATGCTAAGCCGAGACTGAAATGGACTACAGACCTCCATGAACGGTTCATTGAAGCCGTAAATCAATTGGGCGGAGCAGAAAGTAAATAATGCTCTATTTCTCAATAATGGTAGCAAACATAATGCACTATTGTAACTAATCTAATGCATGTTTTGTCTTCTTCTGCAGAAGCTACTCCCAAATCAGTCTTGAAACTCATGGGAATTCAAGGACTAACTTTATACCATCTGAAGAGTCATCTTCAAGTAAGTCTCTAATCCTGAAAGCTGTTGCCACTTAGATGCCGGTCTGTCATTTCTGGTACATGCTAGTCTAAATGTAAACAATAATTTAACAATATTCCTCTCTCCTTCCAGAAATACAGGCTTAGCAAAAACATCCATGGACAAACAAACAGTGGCAGCAACAAAACTGGTAAGCAATATCACCTATTTTTTCCCAACGGGATATTTGGTTTTTTTTTTTGGGGGGGGGGGGATAGTTTTGAAATTACTGGATAACACAGTTAATTTAGTATATCACTATACTAATCAATTGAGAAATAACTGCAGCTTCGGGCGATAGGACACCTGATGCAAGTGGAGCGCACTTGAGCAATCAACACATGACAACACAAACATCCAAGTATGAAGTTAGAAACTCTAGCAATTAGCACACATGTTTTTCCAGCTACTATGAACATACGTTTACTGATAGGCTCAACCAAACTTAACCTGATAATTATGTGATTTATCAGAAACATACATTTCAGTGAAGCAATACAAATGCAAATCGAAGTGCAGAGAAAACTTCATGAACAGCTTGAGGTAAAGATTTCATGCTCCATATAAATTTCCAAGTTCCTATGGTGATTGACGAATAGATATTGCCAGAGATCAAGTACCTATAAATTAGCTTAACTGAAGTATTTAAAAACTGAACTGAATGCTCGAGATATGATATAAACAGAATATTCTATGAAAGCCTTCACCTATAATATTATCTAATACAAACCCGAAGTCTAGAAGAGTCAATCAAGCTATTATAATAAAAGGTTACTCTCTGCATAGGTACAACGCCACTTGCAACTCCGGATCGAGGCTCAAGGTAAATATTTGCAGGCTGTACTAGAGAAAGCACAAGATTCTCTTGGAAGACAAAACCTGGGGACAATTAGTCTAGAGGCGGCTAAGGTTCAGTTATCTGATTTGGTCTCCAACGTGTCAAACCAATGCCTGAATTCTGCATTTTCAGGAATTAAGGAACTGTCTGATATGTGCCTACAGCAAACACAAACAGGTCAGCCAACAGACTATTCAGCGGGAAGCTGCTTAACCTCATGCGAGGGTTCTCTAAGGGACCAAGAACTCTATAGTAATCCATTGGGCTTAAGACCTACAAATTTCAGAGCAGCTGCAGACCCAAGGGATATTGAAAGCCTAACCAGGCTGCAGAAAACAGACTTAAGATGGCATGAAGAACCAAGAGGGGAAACCAATTGCTTTACAAAGGCCAATGAAAACATGGAGAAAGTATATGTGAAGGAAACCAAGCCAAGCACTTTGTCGATGAGCATTGGTCTCCAGGGTGGTAAATGGAATTCCACTAGCGAGCAAGCAGGAAATCTATTCAAAGGATCAGATGTAGATGTGGAATCTCTTGCCCCAAATGCTGATAGAAATAATTTAATGAAACTGGAGAACTGGAACACATCATCACCATTGAAACGTCCAGTCCTTTCAACGAAACTGGACCTTAACATAGATGGTGAAAATGATGTGGCCTCCAGTTGCAAGCAGTTAGATTTAAATGGTTTCAGCTGGAGCTGAAGAAAAGTTTTGTAAAGAGCAACAGCTCATAGAGTCCAATATAAATGTCTTAAGTATCTGTCCTTCATTTCGCTGTGGAGAATAATCATTCAATTAACTACAGCTCCTATCCCTTGGAACAATTGAGCTTATTGAGGTTCTGTTCAGGCACATATTTGAACCGAAGAAAATGCAAGATGTCCCTTGATATTATGAGAGCATTCGAATTTAATAGAATAATGTTGATAAAAATCAAATTGCAAACTGAAGGAAAACTGGTGTACATTATTAGAACAAGAGATTTTCTCAACAGGGAAATTTAACCACCTTTGGATATGGGGATTCATGCCAATTATCGATAACACAAGGTTATTTCTCTGATTTACACACACACACACACACAAAAAGAAGAAGAAGAAGGAAAAAAGAGTATAGCAACATACTATAAGTCTGTCAATAATTTCACCTCTCAGAAGTTGATAAATCTAATGTGCTCTAGAGCAGCTTCATGCAAATGAGTTTTATCTTTAGTAGCTGAAAATTGTGGTAAATGCAGCATGAATATTGGTAGGCCGTACCTCTCCCCGAACATCACAAACTTATATTATGAGCAGGTATTTCAGGTGAAAATTAAGGCCAATATTATTGTTTTCCATGAAAAAAGAAAGAAAGAAACAGAGACATGTCACACTGACAATGCCTCCTGCTGATAATGCCAGTTGACAACATCCTTGTAAGCCAAATTACCACCAAAAATATCCAGAGCACTTCCTACGGTTACATCTACACGTCCGATTCCTGCTTCATTGATCCTCTCTAGGTCAGCCATGGTGGTGACTCCACCAGCATAAGTTACAGGAATCTAAAAACAGTTTTTAAAAAATCGATAATTGATATCAGGTGTTTATTCAAATGAATTTGGTGCTTAAGTGGAGTTTTATTGCATGATTTGGGCATATAAGAGCATCACTATCCACAAACCAAAATCTTGGGTAAATGGGGCATAATTTAGTTTGTTTAATTGTGGGTGGTGACGACAATCTAACTTGTATATCTTAACCATGATCCATTTCATATTACTATATATTCTTATGTTTGTGTCTTAATATAATGAATTATTGTAGCTTCCATAGAGCCTGTTGTTGGTTTTGGTTAGGTATGGTCAGGGATGACGTTGAGGTGGGGAGTTGCGTTGTACTCTTTTTTCCTTGTCGGGGATTTTTTCCCTTTGGTTTTTTTTTTCCGATAAGGTTTTTAAGGAGGCAGGCACTTGCCACTAAATCCTTGGCCAGTGGGGTTTGGTCTGGATGTGTTTTTAGGTGTGGGAGGATTATAGTCAAGGTCATGTAAATATGTACAGTACAATATTACATATAATAAAACTCTTTTGCCGATTCATAAAATATAAATATATATAATAAATTATTTAATTTGGGACACTTGTAATAATGTGAGTGGTCAAGTATGGGTTGTTTTCAAGTATTTGGTTGCTCAATGTTTTCAAGGGAATATTGGTTGCCCTCATGACCCATCATGGTTATGAGCTACTTTTGTCTAAGTTGATATAATGACCCACTTTTGGGTCATGGATATGGATGCTCTTATTAAATAGTGAAGAAGTGGCTATTTCTAACTCTCTTTCGATCGTCAATATAATGCAGTGCTGCTACTTGTAGCAACGGGTACTAAGACTAGAAGGACAAGAACGAAATTTTAGAAGAAATGTGCTTGAAGTTGAATAGTTTGAGAAAATGTTGTGAAAGTAACTCAATAACAAATGGTTTACATGAGATAAAATTACCATTGAGTATTTGCCTAGCAACGCAACAAGCTCTTCATCAATTCCGAGCCTGTATTGGTAGTAAATAAAATAAGATATATGTAAAGAGATCTTAATATCAGCACGAGATTATATGACTTGTAGCAGAAGGAAAAAATCTTCCCGTCAGATATAATGGCGCTCACAGACCAAGTGCTTCTAATAAGAATAAGGAAATGCTGAAAAGAAAAATTGTTGCATTGGGACGCTGAGACATACTTTTTGCCTTCTACGTCAACTCCATGAACAAGAAATTCAGCAGCATAACTGGCAAGAAAGTCCAAAACTTTCTGATCAAGGTATACATCAGTAAACTCCTGCCATCTATCAGTGACAACTGCATATCTGTCCTCCTGCATGAAAATTTGACATTTCACTGACTGATAATAGATTGATAACATATACCCATAAAAGAAGTCTAACAGACGACGAACTGAAAGTTAATGTTATAATATCAGATCCGCGAGTGGATTTGCATAAAATTATTCCTGAGTGACGTTATAAGGGGTTGCAATTTGCAAGTGATTGGAAATTGAGTGCAATTGGAATATTATAAAAAAGAGAGACGGAAGAATTTTAAGAATGGTTTCGTGAGGGTCACTATGAGTTTCTGCCAGGCTAGAGACTCACCTTCTTTCTGCAACTAAGATCCAACACAAGTCTCTGTTTCCCAACTAACTGGGCAAGCTCTTTAAGCTTTTCGAAATCAACTTGTCCATTATTAAATACATACTGCAACCACATTTATAAAATGAGGTCAAGCTTCAACATGACAATTACGATCATGCATGGCACAAAAAAAATTAAGCAAAAAGTCTGTATGTGCAAAAGGCAAATCTGAAACATATTTAAACTTCTACCAGTCCATATACAACTACTCCCTTGTGCTCAATTCAGTTAGACACATCTTGATTTGGAAACAAAGGTAGAGAGAAATATTACATTTCTCAGATCTGAAATCTATTAGAGTTGTTTTGCATTAAAAGAAAGTGGAAGAAAGAATCTCATCATAAAAAAAAACAGTTCTGGCTATAAACAGTCTTCTTATCTTACATAACATAAGTAAAGAAAATCAATGGTACGTACTGATGTAACAATTATATGGCTTGCTCCTTCATCTATGTAAGTCAAGGCATTATTTGAATTGATACCACCTCCGACTTGCAAGCCACCTAGGTGTTCCAACAGAAACATTCAGCACTTGAAAGATATATACTTAACTTAAGCTATTTGACAGCAGCAAGGCAATGAACTAGATAAAGCAGACCAGCTCATATTCACATAACTTATTCCAGCTAATTCTAATCCTAGGTTTATCATATTTTAGACATGAAGCATAGATAAACTTGACCAGGAAAGAAATATATAAGTTCTCTGGTCACGGGACCAGATATCTTGCTGACATCAAGAAAACCTAAATAAGAAAGAATAAATAGAAGATTACAAAACTTGATAGATTTTTCATAATGATTGTATCACATAGCACATTCACGTGAAATGAAACATTTATTACAATTGAGTTGAGAAAAGATGCAACAGTATGGGCCAGTCAATTTTGAAATTGTTTAACATTTTAATCGAGAGAGCAAACCACGTAACCAGGATAAGCATGCAATGCTTCAATAGCTGCTACTCTGCTTAAGGGGTCAGCGCCAAGCATGATTGCATGACCACCAGTTAGCCCATCAGCCTTGTACATCTCAGCATATTGTGCAGCAGATTTATCAGATTCAAAATTAGTGATAAGACTTGAACTGCCCTCCCGAGAATCTTGAAGGGTGGACCCAACAATCTGCTTTACTTTTCCCTGAGAAATGAAAACAATCTTGATGTTAGTCATTGTAAATTGTGGAACTAGAGGTCCTGTCAAACTTATCTCCACGGCCTCATCAGGATCCTATCTGCCATATATTTGCAACATATGTCTGAACCAGAAACATGACGTTAGGATTATAAACGGAGAAACTTCACTGCACAAAACCGCAATTAAACTTTACATAAAAAGTAAATAGCAAAATTCAACAGTCAAGCATAGATTGAAACACACGTATTTGGTATAATAACTTGTACACTTAAGCAACAACAAAAAAAACTTGTACACATAAGTTCATTTCTGGAATGAACATAAGAATAGTACAGTAGTCAGTACAAACAAAAACATACAGCTTCCTGCAAGATATAAAAGAAATACACAATACATTATACATGGAAATCGAACCTTGTGTATATCGATGCAAGGACGAAACTGAACCCCACATTGTATTGCTAGCCTTCGAGTTTCTACAGAAAAGAAAAAACTTGTTATCAAATATCAGAGTCTTTAACAACTATGAGTGTGTACAAGAAAGACATACTATGAACAAGCCGAGGCGGAGCAAGCATCAACTTTTGCTTCCCTTGAGAAGCAAAATCTGCTGAAGGCTCAGTGAAGCTCTTGAAGGTGTAGCTCGTTTGGAGACTTTGAGTTCCCATTACAAAAAAATGGCTGAAAAGATGGAAGAGGCAATTTATCATACAGCTATCAGGCATGACATTAACAACTTGAGGAATTCAAGAACCAAGACAAAACCACGGTATAACCAAATTGTTGTAAGCAAACAAAAAAAATTAAAAAGTAAAAAAAGGTAAAAGCTTTTGATTCTGAATTGCAGAAATTGCTTTGGTGTTTATGCAATGTACCTTGAATCTTTGATTGGTGAAAGGGATTCTGTTCAGTGATTAGATTCAGCGTCGAAACATGAAATTTCAGAAGTAACTCTCGGGCTTGTCCTAATAACTCCCAAGAGGCCAAGAGTCAATGAGGACTGGACTCTTTGATAAAATTTTAGAATACACTCCAACTTTTTGGATTTTTACATTTTACACTAAAATCTTTATTTTTGGTAACTGATATTTGAACTTTTCAAAAAATTTGGCAATCCATGCTAAAACCATTTGTACCAGTTAGTAACCAAAGATGATGAGGCTAAGGACACAACAAATATCACACCGACAACTTCTAATTTCATTTCAACTTGAAATTGAGAAATGTCCAGATGAAATAAACCCATTAAACCAAACAGAAGCTATACAATTAAATACCATAATTAGAACCAATGTAGTCATCTAATAATGAAGACAATGACAACCAAACGACGAACAAATAAAAATAAGACAATAATATAAAACTATAAAAGAGAAAGAACATTGCAATTGTCTAATGGAATGAATAACCATACGATTTAGGAAGATTGTTTAAGTTTGTTCAACTTTAGTGTAAATTGCCAAAAGTTTCAAAGGTTCGAGTGTTGATTACCAAAACATAAATGTTGTAGTGTAAAGTGTAAAAACCCGAAAAGATTTGAGTGTATTTTAAAATTTTCTCTTAAAAATAATTAGAGTTGAGTTGATATAATATGAAATCTTCTATTACCAATACTAAAAGAATATCAAGTAGTTACAAGTCCCATGGGACTACACCCCACTTTCTCGAAAAAACAAAAAAGAAAAAAAAAATACCTGACTCAATTACTATCGCCTCTTTCTTTCTTACACAATTGATACCGGCTCCTTCATTCTCCGCCGAAACAACACATTTGCAGCAACGGCGGCATCAATCACGGTGATTTATCTACTCTCTCTTTGCCATATTCATTATTATCAAAAACTCTACCGGATATTCATTCTTTTCTTCTGTGAATTAAATATAGGTACATACACAGCAATTTAGCGGCAATCTTTAGGACAACTTCATCTGAGGGTTAGTTTTCTAGGGCGCGTCTACCTTCCGTCCCCAGTTGTATTGCTTAACATACATCTACTTTAATTGTATTCATTCACAACCGTTAGATTATACGTATAATCTATATTTTTAGTTGTACAACCGTCGGATAAAATCGTGAATTATACAACTCCAGTTTCTCAAAATTTAAACATAAATTAATACTTCCAAACACCTAATTATATTTAATTTACAAACAAAACAAATTTAATTGTTTAAATTAAAATAAATACACTTTATCTCCTTTAATCGAATGCCTTCACCCAACTCATTACATCAAATTATTCATCCCCATATATATTTTTCTTAGAACCCTAATCGATCATCATCAATAACGAATGACAAAAAGATAGATTTGAGTGGAGAGACTGATCTGGAGAATTGGACTTGTATTGGTTTGTTTACAGGTTAATTGAAATTATACCATGGCAGAAAATTACTTTTTTATTTGGAAGAGGCTACGCCATGGCAGAAATTCTCCATGAACTCTTTTTTCGGCCATGGCCTGTGTGCTTCATACCTTCTCTTTTTTTAATTGCTTCTTTCCCCTCTTTTCTATCACTACCCACCGGAGGCCAGGAAGATATCTTGGTTCACTCAACCATCCGTTAGTTAGTGTAATAGAATTGATATGGATGATGAAAACAAATTAGGAACTAGGGTTCTTAAATTTAAAATTCAATTAGGGAATTGTGTAGAAATTAGACGTTATATAATGTTGATGATATAGCAAGTGATATATTTTTTTAAAATTTTTTGCAGAAGGTTATGTTTGGTAGTGCAATATAGAGCTATAAACTCGAAAAAATGGACATTGTATAAAATACAACTTCACTTTACAAATATACAAATGATCTAACGGTCAAGATTAAATACAACTTAAAATTGGAAATATACAAATGAATTAATGGACAGAATTAAATACAAGTAAAAAGGGTGTATGTTAAGTAAATACAATTAAGGACGGAAGATAGACATAGCCATCAATTGTATATGGATTCATAAAATGGTCTAGCTGTAAAGAAGAGGAGTTTCAAATACAAGGTTTAAAGTCAATTTCAACACAAAAGTTTATTACCTGAACGAATAAACCATTGGATGCTTTGATCCGAACACGACTGGTATCATTGGGATTTCTTTGAATCTCGAATGTCTCTGTTAAACTTGGCGTATTCGCGTAGGCCACCATAAAGTTTGAAGAGGGCCAACCGTCTAGTGACTCTAGTCCCATAAATTGATTGTTGTAAACTCGAATATGGAAGTAAGTCTCATTGATTCTCCATAGCTACAAAAACACCACATGGATTGTCATCAGGTGCGTGCATGATGTTTTAATGAAGTGATGAGTGATGAGAAGGGTACCTTAAAAGTTTCCCATACAGAAGCAACCGTCCTGTCTGCAACCATGAAGGATCCTCCTCCTAGTTCGGAACACAAGTACTTTCTGATGACAATATTTTCCGCACTTTTTATTGTCCTTTTTCGCTAACCATAACGCAGGTTTGTCCCCACTTTAGTCTTGTTTTGTGTCATATTTACATGTTTTCAGATTACGTCGTGTTTTCGGACGAGTTTGTGTTTTCGATGGATTTAGTGCA
>JAYMSL010003430.1:0-12469 GCA_036897195.1 Plantago coronopus | reverse complement strand
CATTCGGACGGCCCAATTTCAGATACGAGGTAACAAAAAAGGAAGAGCCCACCAAACTGGACTAAATCTATTTATCCACGAGTCGAGAAAGTTCAAGCACCGGTCCAGAAAGTATGTCCAAGAACAGAGTTGTCCGAAGTCCGTAATATAGTTGGGCTCAAGTTGTCACGTGAGACGTAATGAGTTGCCCCAATCTTTTCTTCCTGAATACAAAATGGAACACCAAAATCCTCATTTTTCAGTTTACAGAATGTTTAGTATCACACATTGTGTTTCTTTGTATGATGTTGATTCCGTTTGTTGATTCCGTTTTTCGAAGTGAGGGTTCATTAGAAGAGCCTTCATATTTACAAATTACAATAGTAATTGAACATAAAAAGGTTAATAAAATCGAAATATATGAATAAATGTATTCTAAGACAGCCGGCCATGTGGAGAACTGACATCCAGCTTCGCCCATCCTAATAGCGCCTTCACAAAGCCAGAACAGAAAACGTTAAGGGAGAGAAAAAACAAAATAGTTTCGTAATTATTAATAATACTATATATTAAAATAACGTAAACTAGCTAAGGTTTAGGTTTATTTATATAATTTATGTAAATATAAATAAACATTGTTATCATGTATTTAATATTGAGAGGGATTTATTTGTCTTATGTGACAATATTGAGACACGAGTCACAATATCGAGTAGTAACAACCAAGAAAGAACATGCAATTGTGTAAACTCATGTACGACACAAAATAGTAAAAAGAAATATTATTTAGAATATATATATATATATATATATATATATAATTACGTGAGCTAATCTTTGTACAACAAATGTAAATGGTTCATGTAAAATAATAATTAAGATTTAAGATCTCGCTGACTTCTCTATTTTAATGGTAATTATAAATTGGATTAGATCTTTAAGATGAATGCGTTGAAATTGCACATAATCTCATGTGGTATAATTTAATACGTTGAAATGTACATGAATTTAATTAATGTTTGAATTTAATCATCTAACACAATATTTATTTGGTGAATATTGTTATACTTACTCTTTTCATAATAAGATTTTGAAATATTTTGGTATTTGTATAATTTTTGAATAATTCGCGGTTAAAGTCGAAAATAGGGTCCAACAAAAGTTTGTAGAACAAATGAAGTAAAGAGCAAGTCTTGCAATATGTGTTTTGATATATAACATATAATGTGTTTAACACAAGACTTTACGAATAATAAATCAAGAACTATGGTGAATATAATTTGTATCTTCTTACTAATTAAAGTTCATGTTAGACTTTTTTTTTTGAAACGGCAAAGGGGGTGACTCGAACTCCCGACCTATTGGTGGGAAGTGAATCGTCTTACCAACTGAGTTGCGCTTCGTTGTCAAAGTTCATGTTAGACTGTTTATGACTTACCAGTTACCACATAGATTGCGTTTGTTCAGAAACGGCGTAATACAAAATTGTGTGTCGAACATAAGTTCTAGTCACTAACCAAATGAATTGCCTAATTGATTGCGTTGACGACGGCAGGTAACCGGAAGGCTGATGGTAACAAGATCTATTGTTTCACAACAGTACGAGTCATTTTAGATGAGTACCTATACATCCTAATAACATGTTCATGATGATAATGTTCTATCTCATCTAAACATTCGAACTTTTTAGAGCGTTTTGTATTCTATTATATGTAAGATGTGCTAAACTCATTGGTTAGTTAGACAGTTTGTTTTCCAAACCAGATCATCAATCCTAACTACAGAGGTTAATCATCCAGACAACTCATCTACGTGCAATGCACCTTTTACTCAGGTTTAATGTCCAGAAAAAGTGCAGATCAGAGTTTATTTTCCACACAAAAGATCAAATTAAAACACTGCATATCTACACAATAGATCCTGTTTCCCTTTTCCCCACCCATGACTAGGAATCCCTAATTAATATTCATAAATCTGGCAAAAATCATTGATCCCAAAGTTATAAGGAATATTATCATTTATCAACTTACAGAATCATGGCCTATGGTTATTAATCTATTCTGACTTATCATAACCTCGAAATCATTAACCGCGACAGACGTCATTAGACACTAAGCGGGTCGTTAAGAATACTTAGGGAAGCAAGCTTAACTAACAAGATTAAAATTTCAGGTATCCAATAATCCAAAGTAGCTTAAGAACTTAGTCTACTACTAGTAGGACTACTTGGATTAGTTTATGGGGTCATTTAGTCTTTCATTAGGGGCTGTCTGTTAAATATCAGACAGCCATTGCATTGCAGAACAGAGACAGGATTAGTTAATGTGGAAATGTGTTAAGGAAGTCATTAACAGTAAACTGAAATTAGTGCAGTGTTAAGTAGTGAGAATATTTCTTGTATGTTTGTTTATGATGGTGGATGATGACCAGGTGCATGTATGTGTATACAGATCAACAGCTTACAAGAAGCCTAGCATGTTCTTTTGCCTTGAATGTTGCCCCTTCATCTTTAGGTGAGTGCCCCCTGGCCATAGGGATTCTCAAATTTTGTTACTTCTTGAAAATTTCTAAACTGTAATCATCATAGTTCATGTCTGTTAGGCATAAAATAAAACTACTTTATCCGCATCTAAGGCCATGTTCAACTTCATTTCAGGTGTGTTCAGTTTAGTTTAGTTTAGGTCCGTTTAGTTAATACAAATTTATAATTGAATTTAGTTCAGAGAATTTCAGGTGAATTGAATAGGTCTAAATATCATATCATAGTTGTCATTTTGATCATGTTAAACCGGATCAATATCTCCCTTAAAAGATACTATTATTCAGACGAGTTTATCCAACACATATAATGTGAGTTTCAAGATTCTATCTCATATCTTGATGGTTCATTGCTGATGTACCCGACCACTAATTCGTTGAGACCTAAACTTTTGGAATGACATGTGTGCTTGTATAATATTGTCTGATTTGGACCGAAGACCGCACAAATTTACTTTTGAAATCAACCAAAATATTACATATACCGTTAATATTCTGAGTTTCTACTTACATGAACTTTCCCAATCGATGTTAACCGATATAGAAATGAGTGAGATTAATATGCATTTGCTCAGATCCATCACATGTAAGAAAATAATTATCTTCAAGACTTAAGCTATGTTTCATTCGTCTTGAAATCTCTCAGCTATTGAATGAACCATAACTAAACTATACTTAACTAAATTAAACTTATTGTAAGTATAAATTTCAACTATGTAAATCTGAGCTGAACTGGTCTGTACAAAACATAACTGAACTGAAATGAACAAACACGAACTTAATGTGAACTGAACAGAACGTTAGTTAAATATATGCTCGATTCATTAAAAAAAAAAGAAAAGAACAGAACGTTACTTAAATACGATATCATCATAGCGTAAACTAAATAAGTGAATTATTGTTGGTTAAGTACTCTCAAGATGAGAAAGATGTGTATAGATAGTATATATTGATTGGACTATTGGTAAGTCAAATATTTTGTTAATAATTTTGAGCTATCCTTTTCATGGGTTAAGTTTGAGTTGTAACATGTCTGTGCTTGATTGGGAGACGACCTAAAAATTACTTAACAAATTTAGATAATAATCTTAATTAGGTCAAGTCAACTATCAGCCATTATATTGCAAAATATATATGACTTGCAATTTCGTACAAAGTGTACAAGACCAAACGTGGGAATGTGTAGTTCTAAAATCTTGTTGAAGATTTTAATTAGGTTGATACCAGTGTGCAAGTTGATAATTTTGTCAACGTTTTCCAATGATTTCTGTCTAATAATTTGTAAAGGATTATACACATTTTTTTCAAGTATCGTGTTAGACGGTGTTAGACGTTTGTATTGTAAGTCAGCCGGTATTGTGTTATTATACCGTCTATTATTATTAGGTGCACTTTATGTTGTAATTTAAATTAAGCAGTTATGTTGATATCGATATATGCATTTTCAATTACAACCTACATATTTTGTGTACTTCATTTTATTGCATCAAATGTTCGAAAAGACACATAATATAATAAAATAAGTATGATCACTATAAACAGAGTTAAATCTTCATAAATTGTACATAGGCGGAGATAGAATTAGGCCGTGAGAGGGACTAGGGAAAAATCAAATTGTACAGAGGCGGAGATAGAATTAGGGCCATGAGAGGGCTAGGGAGCGAAACATTAAAATTTCTAAAAAAATCATCTGTAAAATATGTGATTTTTTTACAGATGATTTTTCTTCACCCCTACTATTGTAGCCTAACTTCTTATCAAAGTGTTTCACAGAGATAGATATATATTACCGTAATCGATTGTATAATTGTAATTGTCCCACGACTAAACGCTACACTTCAAAGAAATCAATGAAGTCAATACTCATTGTCACCACAGATCACATGATCAGACTTTTCCACCAGCTTCAGCCTCCAAGAATTGGCCCACAGCCTGCCACTGCGGATCAATCCTTCCAAGTCTGGTGCAAATGGCATCCACCACCTCCTGGATTTACGGCCCTTAATGTTGACGGTTCTTCTCTAGGTTATCCAGGACATACAGACATAGGCGGTATCTTCCGAAATGCACGAGGAGATTTCATTCAGGCTTTTTCCTCTTATCTTTGCATCACTGATAATAATACGGCGGAATTATGGGCCATTCGCACAGGATTAAGTCGAGCTTTACTACTGCATATTTCTAAACTTATTGTGTATACGGACTCATCGTTTG
This sequence comes from Plantago coronopus, assembly GCA_036897195.1. Taxonomy (NCBI): domain Eukaryota; kingdom Viridiplantae; phylum Streptophyta; class Magnoliopsida; order Lamiales; family Plantaginaceae; genus Plantago; species Plantago coronopus. The sequence continues at coordinate 7,738 of JAYMSL010003430.1, read as the reverse complement.
TTCTTGATGTTTTATGCAGAGGGACGACTCCACTTCTGACCAGTCTCGCGTTGGCATCTGATACTCGCACCTTGGCATCTCGTTTTGTGGATCTTAAATTTCAAGGCATATACCGGGAAGCTAATAAAGCAGCCGACTTATTAGCAAACACGGGTAGCAGCAGATTTCGGACTTTGGACAACTCGGAGGCGCAATTTTCACCAATCCACTCGGATATGCGAATCTGGGATATTTGTCCTTTTTGGCTTGTACCTAGTTGTAATATGGATATTGTAGGTAGCCCTCGTATGGTTAAAACTCTAGTAGACTTCCTTGTACTTTCCATTTCGTAATAATATAACTATGTTTTCCCTTAAAAAAAAAATACTCATTGTTTAAGAAACTGCTAACATAATGGTGGAAATTTTATACTTTTGTTTGTGAACCGGTTCACAACAATGTTGGAGTTTCAAGTTTCAACCTATGGTTTCATTTTTTTTATCACCTTATTTAGGGCACCTTATCTACGATACATGTTAAGTTTCAAAGTTCATATACGTTTGGGGGGCGAAATGATATATTAGGGGAGGGGTGATAGCCCCTGCTCACCCATATGTCGTTGCCCAAGCATTTACTAACACTCATTCTAGTTCTACTATACATTTGCATACATTCATTATGAACACTATTATTACAAAGACGGCCTAGAGTATACAAAGTAGTAGTATAAAGTAGGAACATCACTATAGTATCCAATTGAATTAGTACTAGAAAGAAATGAAAGAGAGTTGAAAGTGAGTTTAAAAGAGGAAAAGTGAAAGGTGACACTAACTCAACCTCAAGCTACCACGAAGTTTCCGTCGCAATAAGTGGTTGGTCACTTTTGCTTAGTCTTTTCGTGAAAAGAGCAAAAAGTACCTAATTAACAAATAATACTAGTATAAAACTATATAATTATATATATATATAAAAAACATTTAACCCCCTTTTCATAAGCAACCGCTCCTTTTGAAGTGTGAAATAATTGGTGGGAGTGGTGAAAAGCAACTTCAAATAATGTGGTCGAAGTTTCTTCAACAAGTCCGATCAAACAATATCAAACGCGTTAACTAAAGACCCTCAAATAATGTGGTCGAAGTTTACTTCACTAAATATCGAATAGAATTCATCATTCTCACCAATGAAAATGTGCGTTTCACAATCCTAGTTCGCGGTTGAAATAATGCATGTTATGTAGATTGAAATACTTAGAGAAGTAATTATGACCGTATAAACTTTTGTAATCACGCACGATTGTCCTTTATTACAAAACTCACATGACATGACCAAGTTAAGAGCATTTAGCTACACGACAAACACTTTGTTACTCTGACGTGTATTCCTCCCATCTATGTCTCTTCTCTTCAAATATTAATAACATAGTATTTGACACTCGATTAGAGAACTGACTTAATCCCTTAATTCAGTATTACAGTAATAAACAGTTTTGATATTGAGTTAAATCTTATTTTTTGTCATTTCAAAACACCAGTTACTATTCATGAGTTAATAAATTCCGATAACTCTAATCCTTAACCGAGTGTCACTCAGTCTGTAACACTCTTTATACTAAAAAATATTTTTTATTATAAAAAATGAAAAATACAAATAATTTACCAGCTACCATTTCCTAATCCCGGGAAAAATGGTGTTTACCGTGTAATTTCAAATATTGATGTGTTATTGTTAATTTCTCGGTTGTCTGCATTACTAAATACATGATATTTATTCAAAAAAATATAAGTTGACCAGTAAATAAAATGAAAAGAAACTACTACTAATTTATTATGAAGTTTTAGATTGGTAAGTGACAACAAAATACAACTTAGTTGACAATACGTTTTACTTTTAACTAACAGGTCGGGTTCGAACCAACGTTTCAGGGTTATCTGTGTTTGATATGTGGAGAGGGCGGCTTGGTGGGTTGGTTTGTCAAGGAGAAATCAGGAAAACTCTCTCTCTCTCACACACACACACAGAGTAGTCTTGAGATCAGAAGCCTCCAAAACACACAAAATACCATTATATACAGTGCTACTAAAGTAATTGAAGACTTTGGACAATGGCATAGGGACAACATATCAGTTGAGATCACCTAACTTTTTCTTCTATTTTTCTTAATCATTTCTTAATTTACATCAAATTATTAATAAGTTGGGATTAACCGCCTAACCAATGGGGGATTGAAGAATCAAAAGTACTCAGTTTTGTTAATTAATCACCTCTTTAGTTTAACACCCATGTGGGCACCTGCTTGATTCTCTTCTTGTTTTATCACAAGTCAAATAGTAAGTCATCATATGAGTTAATCAGATTCGCTTACTAGTAGTTTATGGATTATCGTCTATTGTGTTTTTTAAAGTGATTGTAACCGAATGGTGAACGGAGATGTAAGTAAAAGTTTGTGAATGAATCTTCTTACAAAGCATTGAATGAAGAAGTCATGGTTCATGAATATGAAGAACACTACACATGCAAGCATTTCATCAATGGTGGAGAAGAGTAGGCAAACTTCATGTCAACAGGATAAGGTGGACCTGTCCAGCAATGAAGAGCCACAATAATGTCAATATGTCCAAATTACCAATGTACTATGTTCACTGTAATTATAACACAGAAACAAGAGATATTGCCAGAAAGAAGAGAACAAAGTTCATGAAGCAGACAAATCAACTTCTTCAGTCAACAAAATACAGCCAGGATTTTACACCTTAAAAAGATGGACACCACAATGCACATATCTACCTTATCTTGTGGCTGTACCAAAAAAAGAAAAAGAAAAAAGAAGAAGAAGAAGATGGAAAAACCAGAAGGAAAAGACCAAAGTGAAAAGGAAACTAACACTTATTTATGTAACATCTATAACACTTCTGTCCAGTGTAGCAAGTAGCACAGCCTGTAAGATGACTAATGACCATATATCCATAGTGATCTTTATTACAGCCATACCCTTTTACTCTACAGCTACATGGACTGGGTGAGTAACTTATAGTAAGAACTAGGATTAGATAAAAGAGCTCCAAGTTTATGAGGACAGAACAATAATCTTGTGACGTCTCATCGTATCAGGTAGAATCGTATTAGTACCATATGGAAACGTCTTGCTTCGAATGGTTGTCCCTAGGAGGAGGAAAGGCCTCTGTGTAATCGATCGGGGCCATGTTAAATGGTGAATTGAACATGAACTGGAAGTTCTCGTTAGGATTAGGCTGCTGGTTGAAAGGTGAAGTCAGAAGCTTGCCCTGATCGAATCTGTCAGCCGCATGAAAAATTGGAGGATTGTTAGCCATGTTGTCTTCGAAAATGTTGTTTTCCAGAATCAAGCCCTGACTGTTGTTCACATAACCATCCTGCTGGCAGTGGACGCCCCGTTGCTGCTGCTGCTGCTGCATAGGTTGTTCTTTTGTGACTGGGCCATTACCACTTGCACTCTTGTTTCCTTTGACAGTATTGTCATAGAATGACATGAGATCAGTGATCATTCTCTGGCCATCTTCCGGGACTCCAAGTCCTGATAGATCAAAAGTTGGATTGGGATTCACCGGCGTAGCAACTGGCTTGGGCTGAATGAAAGATTGTGGGAAGACCATAGGCTTGACTTCGCTTATGGTAAAATTTGACACCCCAAAATCAGGCGAACGCTTGTAGGGGCAAGAGAGTTGATGGTTATCCCTTGAGATTCTGTCTGGGAAACCACGGTGAAGATCATTATGCGGACAGTGAAGGGACTCGCATGTGAATATCTTGTTATCCATCATCATATTCAGTTCAGTCGGTTTCCTCTTCCTCGAAAAGTCCAAGTTGGTCATCATTTCATCCTTGATAGCATGAGACTGGACCATCCCAATATTCAATAAACCAAGAGCACTTGGTTTCTGCTCTTGGATGTCGAAATTAGAATCATCATCAACACCCTCAACATCATATTCACCACTGTCATATGTTCCGAAGTTTCCACTCCCACCAGACGAAGACAAAGGGCACCGATCAGGGTAGAGTTCTCGAGCCAGTGATTCTTCCTGATTGATGATAGCTAGCCAAGTCGCACTCTCTTTAGCTGTCATTTTGTCCTGCAAGCACTTCGACTGCCTGACAAGCTTCCGAATCTTGGCAATATCAGGAGATATGTGCTTAATCACAGCTGTTAACACACCCACCTTCCACGCCTTCTTCAAGTCGTGTGGCTTTTTGTAAGGAGGGGGGCCTTGATCCTTCTGCAGACCGAGCTGATGCCACCAATCCTCTGACCCAGTGGGCCACCACGGAGGAGGAACCCCTTTCTCCAATGGGAACCGTCTCTGTGGAGGGTCACAGTGTTGCATGAGGGCGGATAACAATGAACCAAGCGTTGTATCTTGGAGTTCTTGCAGTGTATGTGGCGTCGGGCCAACCAGATTAGATCCCTCATTCTTTCCTGGGATCATATTCTCAGCTTGGTACTTCGTAATAGCAGCCGGACCATTCCGGTCAAATCGGACCTTGTCTTTCCACCACTCACGGAGATTATCAGAAGCACCACTCACCGGCTTGCCCTTTTCCGGGATGATCCCATAAACAAAACCTTGAGCCTTACAGACTTCCATCATCTTCAGCATGTATTTCAAGATCCCATCTTGGGCCCGTGACATCTTCTTTCTCCGAGCTTGCTCCTGGGATTGACGTTGCTTGACCGAATCAACCCCTTCTTTCCCCTTATGCATCTCCTTCAGCCTCTTGAGCCTCATCTTATCCCTCCACATCCTCCTCTCAAGTTCATCAACGTCAAGCTCATCATCTGTGTAGTCATCCTCCATGACCGGCTCCTGATCAGGCTCGGCCGACTGAGGCGGAGGTGGACACATCTCCGGTTCTTTCACCGGAGCAGCAGAAAAGAAATCAAGATCACCACAGAACCCCATATCTTCAAACATCATCATTGTACAAGTAGTACTGATAATCTCAATATTGCACCAAACTTGATGAGTTGTGATTCAAGCCTCAAACTATTCAAATGGCTTGCATACAGACCAGGCTATTTCACCTGAAAAGAAAATTGCAACAACAATTCAGAAAACCTCTCTACTTTGTGATGAATGAATTAAGATTATGAAATGACTAAAGCAATCCAGAAAGTAACATATCAACATATCACAAGAAGCACATGAAACTTTAACCGAAAAAGGTGAAGGAACAGAGAAGTCCTTTCCATCTTAGACCAAGTAAAATTATTACATCTGTATAGATCTGAACAGAAACTACTGAGAAAGCACAAGATAAGTACCTGGGAACACATAAATAGATTCATCAACAATTCCAAATTACTTGGAGAAAAACATATATAGCAAATCAATGCGTGTACAAACAACTATCTCCATTATTACTAGTACTCAGGTAATATCCAGGTAACACTTATCACCATCACCATTTAATACACACATCAAAACAGCTACAAACATCATTTAATAGCAAGATAACTGTCAACTGATCACGTCTCGTGTACCAGGATCCAGCAATCCAAATCAACAAAAGCCAATAAAAAAGCAAAAAAGGTGAGATTTTTCAGCAAGATATCAGAAAACCTGAAAACCCCATTTCAATAGAGCAACAAGCAAATCAAAAGGCAGAAAGAACTTCAGCTTTCGCCCAAGGAAGAAGAAGTGAAGAACCACATGAGCAACTCAAACAAGAACCAAACTTTCACCAAAACTCAAACAGGAAAAGACAGAAACTTGATGAATTTCTGAAGATTACCTGAGAGTATTCCTCTGGAGTAGAACAATTTGTTGTTCCTCTACAGAAATGGAAAGAGAAAGATGAGAGAAACAGAGAGAGAGGCAACTGGGGTTTGGATGAAAATGATGGCCAAGTTTTTGTAGTTAAAGTATATATAAATAAATATATTTATATATTTTAAACGGGGTGAATTAATTGATTAATATATTAATTAATTGATAATCATGTGAACAGTGTAAATTGGTGGGTGTATAGGGAGGTGAAAAGTGTCGGCATTTGGTCAAGTAAAGCCAATGAGAGAGAGAGAGAGAGAGAGAGACAAAGGGGGATTAATTAAAAAAATAATTACTGCAAGTTGTATTAATGTGTGTGAAAATAGTTAAAAAAGATGAATTGGGATTGGGATAAGTAATTTTTGGGGGAAATGAATTTACATCAATTTTGATGGAATTTAATTTAATTAACTAAGTTTACATGCATTTATTACTACAAAAACTATGCTTGCGATGTGATTTACTTACATTTATTTATTCCGTGTCTAGTCTGCGTACAACTTGCGGGACCAAAATAAAAATACTAAGTATAGCTCTAATGGAGTATTGGATTTGGATTTTGGTGTATATAGATTGCAACAAATTTGTTTTCGATTGTATTCAACATTTTAAGTGGAAAAAAATGATATGTCGGAGAGAAAAGATTTAGATCTTATCTCTTCTTGAAACGAAACTATTCGAAGCTTTTAGAGATGACTCAACTATCTTTTCTAGGACGTTAACTTTTGTTCGGGGAATCAGAAATATTCACGACTTGAGGAGAAGTTCATAACTCTCAAATATCAACCATTTATCATAGTGAAAATGGGATTGTTTTGTTGAAAAAGGGTTTAGATCTTATCACTTCTTGAAAACGAAATTACTCCATGCCCCCACCATTCACGACTTGCGGAGAAGCTTGTAACTCTCAAGTATCAACCCTCTATTGTTGTGAAAATGGGATTTCTTCAAGTTTGTTAGGTATCAATCTTATCGAGGAGTACAACTGTAAGGATTCTGTATACTTGATGCAACCATACATTTTAACCACTTACAGTTTCTTTCAGTCAAATACTATTTGCAATTCGAGCTCCAGCTCAACTACGTTAAGGAGGGGGGTGCACTGCCAATCATCGGTACTGCACAATACACATTTTTTATGTGGAATTTAAATAATTTTCCCTAATTAAGGTCTTATGATAAACGTTTGATATCTTTTTAATCGTCTGTGTTTACTGGAAAACAGTTAATGTATATTGTAATTATTCTATGTTTATTATAATGAGTGACTAAGAAACACCCGCTCAAGAATTGTGTAGTAAAAAGTGACTTCAATTTCGAGTACAAATAATATTCTCGAATGGGATAATATTAGAGAAACAAACGTCAACATTTTCTGCGTTAAAAGATAACTTGGGATCATAAGCTCATAACATTATCATTACATTCTTCCAATCTACCTCGTCAGGTCAAGAATCAGTAAAATAAAATAAGTCTTTCAAACTAATATAAAATTAACTTAAATAATGAACCTGATACCAAATTTAAACGATGCATTTCATGTTTTCGACCTGTTCATTAAAGTGCAGTTTGCTGTTTATTAAACCTATATTAAACATATGATTAAGACATATCCATCTCCATGATCATGCTCTAATTATCATATAAATAATAACAATAATCACAAGAAAGTTCAAACATTTTCATAGTTTAAAGATGTTACACAAGTTATTCCATTGCCAATCTTTCCAAGTGTAGTGGCAACATAACCCCATTTTCTTCCACTTTCTCACCAAATCTTCCATCTTTATTCCCTTAAAAGCGCAATTTGCACTAATTAATCTCTAATGGTGTGATTAGCAGCAGCATCTGTAGACAATGGGTCTGCTACAGTTTTACAGCACGTGTGAAATCATCTGTAATTAAAGCTCACAAAATCAAGAATCAGCCTAGTTGCAACTTGCAAACCAAGTTGC
>JAYMSL010003429.1:0-12472 GCA_036897195.1 Plantago coronopus | reverse complement strand
ACAAACTTGGTTGCACATCTAGTTTTAAGATGTGCAGCGCGTCTGTTTTTGAAAAAAAAATCCAGACCCACTCCTGGTTGCAATTTTCCCAAGGTTTTATCGATCATAATTAATTTACAATGGAAGTAGTTTGGGCCTGGAGAACCAAAAGGCCCAGTCCATGATCATCAGGCTAAGTAGTGGGCTACACTTACACTTGAACGGTATGTATGGTCCCGGTATGATCCACGCCACACAGGGCTAAGTGGCTAACAAGTGTTACCGTACACCTCGCGCCACCTGATTTCTCTCTCCCATTCTTCCGGACTGTTCTGTTCCTATTTTTTCTGCAAATTACACCACCTTCTCCATATTCATCCTCAATTTCGTCTGATTACTCACTTTTCCAAGGGTAAATTTTCGTATCCCACTCTTTTACCTCCAAGCTTTTACCTTTTCGCTGGTAAATTTTCGTTTTGGCTGTAGCTGAAATCACTGTAAACATGGAAGCGAAATTGAGAATAATTCGATCATGATCTGATGTGAATGCTTCCTGAAAGCTGTTTTTATTTGCAAATGGTTTGTTTTTAATGTGAAACACTGAAACTTTGTTGTTGTGATCTGTCTTATGAATGTTTTTCTAGATTACAAGTTGATGTTTAATGCACTGATTTTTACCTGTTTAATGCACTGATTTATGGCTGATTATTGTGATTCTTATTGCTGATGTAATCGACGGCGATTTATTCATCGAAATGGACTAGAATTCTCTGATGATTTACTAGTGTGGCAACATTTTAGCTATTAGACTATTAGCTGGGTTGTATAATGTGAATGTGTTTACTGGTTTCTAGTTGTAGTTTCGTTCATATGATCCTATCAAAAAATCGAGTTAGCGATCATCGTTTATGTTAATTTTAGTCAGGCCTGGTGAGTTTATAACTGATAAATGTTGAGTGTGTAGGAGTCTTTACAAATGATACACAACTAGTTTTCCTTAATGGTGATCGAATTTGACACTTGATTCATGTTACTATCGAGCTTGAATACAGCGAAAAGGGACCTTGAAAACCCAAAATCAAGCATGATTACATAATTTTGATCTAGAGATTAAATTTGGTGAAGCTGTTTGCATCTGAATCAACCGCCTAGCTTGTTAGTTTTCAAGATTTCTATCGTATTGCACCCTGTATCTAAATGTTTGTTTGTTTGTTTTTTTTATCAGTAAACAATGGCTCACGTAGTTTACAAAGGCCCAAGTGTGATGAAGGAGCTTCTCATAGGCCTCGGCCTAGGCCTAGTGGCTGGTGGCTTCTGGAAAGTGCACCACTGGAACAGCCAAAGAAGAACAAGGGAGTTCTATGATATGCTGAACAAGGGGGAAATCACTGTTGTCAGGGAAGAGGAATAGACCGTACGTCTGTATTTCACGTACGTAGTAGTTATGCAGTTACGCTTGCCAGATGTTCTTTTATAAATTGTTTGCATCCTATCCTGTCAGGAACCCGATAACAATCTCCGTTTCTTGATCAAATATTAGTCGTTGACTTATAATATCGTGTCTGAAGGTTCTTGAGTTTCTTCTGTGATCTTTCTCTATTTTTCAGCCTCGTAATTGCTATAATGAACTGATCACACGTTGAATTCTGTCTATAAGATGGGAACATACTATGTCGATAGCCAGAATTGTTACTGCAATTACACATAGTAATCTATACAATTCTAACTTTCGGAATTTATGCAGTTTACATTAAGATGTTGTGTCTCTGTCAGTTATTTATTCCTGGAGAATGACAAGCTTTAGCTTTCAAGGACCTGTAAGCTTCTGCTACAATATCCACATTGATGAATTAGCTGTAAATTTATTTCTGTACACTTGGCAGTTTGTTAAAGAAGCCTATTTGGTCCCCTAGCGTAGATGAGTCTGTATGTTACATTGCCACGTTCCATGTCGAAAAGTGGTTTGTAGGTTGATTATAGAGAAACATGGGTATATAGCACATGCGTTCTGAGAGCGTACACCACCAAGATACCCCTTCCCCGAAGCATAACCGGTCTACGTTTGCGAATGTGCATGCTCTGTGCTATGTTTCAGGTCGAAACTTGAAAATTGGTATGTAAATTCGCCATCGGGAAATATGGGACTCACAGTGTTGTAAGAAACTCTAAGACCCTCCTCCCCTGCCCCTACCCATATCGAAGGCTACTATATGAGCGGCCACGTGTAGAAGCTTGTAATTATCCGGTCGAATCATGTCGTCGACATATCCATCGAGTCGATTTCTTTAGATTCGGCCATTATCATCATTAATGTGACCACTATTGGAGAGTTGAGAATGAGAGAATTCAAAGAGGATGAGCTTACCTGTTGACGAAAAGAAACCGACCCGTGAAAATGAGAGGTGAGTCCCTTTCATGCAGCAAATGGGTACGGCTAACTACTCAAAGCCACATACCTACTTGTAGGCAGCATTACAGTGTGGCAACAAATTTGAAGTCACCATTTTTTGAGGCTGCATGGACCACATATATGGCCTAGTGGTCCTGCTAAAAGGCCTTTATTGGATTACTCTACTAGATTCTCTGCTATGTGAACATGCTACTTTTTTTCAAACGAGTCGAGCTGAGCTTTTTGCAGGCTTCTCGAGCTTCATTTTAGGCTCGTTACCTTAGCGAAGGTGCTGATTAGGGTTCTAGTTGAGTCGAGCTATGCATCAGTGATATTTAGTATGGATATGTCGTCCTGTAGTTTTATTGTTCCAGCTTGAGGTAAAACAGTAAAAGCAATGTCTGGTAAATCCGTTCAGAGGCCTTTACTGGATTTACTCTTTGCAGTGTGAACATGCCACTTTTTTGTCAAACGAGTCGAGCTTGAGCCTTTTGCAGTCCTCTCAAGCTTGATTTTAGGGTCGTTGCCTTAACGAGGGTGGCAGGGTGCTTAGTAGTGTTCTAGTCTAGTCGAGCTATGTATCAGTGATGTCGAGCTTTTCGTAAAAACGTAAAAGAAACATCTGCTTGCAATTTACACTCCTATAGCAAACCCAAAATCTCATCTTTTCAGTTTTGTTTTTTTACATAACATCTCTATACACTCTAGTTCTTTCAAAAAATAAGGGGGGATAATAATCTTGAAAACTCCCTGCTGGTACAACTCTGTCTTTTGTTGCATCTCATTTTTTTTTCTTCATGTGCATCATTTGTAATCTTCAGACTATACTTCCTTTACTTCTGAGCTCTTCACTTCTAACTTGTCGATCGGAACTCTGTATACTTGAAGTATCTGTAGACGGAAAAGATGTCCCGATTTTCATGAGTGGGGTTGATGTAGAACTGCTGTTGATGCTGTAGGTTGACCTTGTTGTGCTACCAGACATTGAACTGGTGCTTAAAAATGGAGGTTGGTTTGGCTCAGGGATGTCATAACTCTCTTCTGTTAACATCTTGAGGACAGTTTCCATGGATGGCCTCTCGGTAACAGATGCCTGCGTGCATAGTAACCCGACTTTAAGCACTTTCAACACCTCCAGTTCTGGGAAATCGCCTTTTAGAGTAGGATCAACTGATTCTGTCAATTTGTCTGTTCTGTATTGCTTCCAAACCTGAGACAGTGTATAACAAGATCAGTAATTAGCTAAACTTATACCCGACGAGGCCAAGTATGAGTGGTCCTAGTGATGAGGAATTACCGTTTGTAGGAGCGATCCTGAATCCTCTATGAACGCATTGTTCCTCCTCCCCGAAACTATCTCAACGACAACCACTCCAAAACTGTAGACGTCGGCCTTCTCTGTTAGCTGGCCCTTAACTATGTATTCTGGTGCCATGTACCCTCTGCATCATAACTCAAGTTAATTATGAACAACCTGGCAGTTTTCCTAGCTACCCCAAAATACAAAAAATGCCAGCACATTATAGCAGTACAGAAAGCTACATTTTGGGGGTACATTAATCTAACTGTACTAAAGCTGAAGGATACAGAGGTATTCTTACAATGTGCCTGCGATTCCCGTACTCAGATGCGATTTATCAGCAGCAAAACATCGAGCGAGGCCAAAATCCGCAATCTTGGCATCGAAATTATCATCAAGAAGAACATTGCTGCTCTTGATATCCCTATGAATAATCCTGACATTAGAACCTCCGTGCAAGTACGCGATCCCTTCAGCTGTTCCAAGAATCACATTGTACCGCTCTTTCCAACTCAGAACTCGACCATTGTTCTTATCTACAATGTACATCACAACGTTTAGTACACTCATAAACACTTGCACTAGTCACAGATTCTGATTCTGTTTGAAATCAACATACTCACCGAAAAGATGCTGTTCGAGGCTCTTGTTTGGCACATACTGATAAACCAGCAGGCTCTCGGGTCCTTCGATGCTGCAACCAAGAAGCTTCACGAGGTTCTTGTGTTCGATTCCGCTGATCAAATTCACTTCATTAAAGAACTCATCTACCCATTGCCTAGTGCTGAAAAACAGCCTCTTGACAGCAACAACTTTGCCATTAGCCAGTGTTCCTTTATACACCGTTCCTGCTCCTCCTTGGCCTAGCTTCTTTGAAGGATCAAAGTAGTTTGTAGCTTTCTCCAGAGTTTCATACTTGAAATTCAAGTTGGACTTGTTGTAAGAGAACGATATCTGGCCGAGATTACTACGCGCTGCAACAAGTAAAATTCAAATGGAATCAGCACCTTTCTCATCCCACCTACCATCCAGATATTCAAGACGTTCTACGTAGTTTATCAGCTAATTCTGCTAAACGCAATAGATAAACATAGAATTCCCCTGCATAAGAATTTCTTCCCAAATTGATGAACAAGTATCATACCTCGTTTAATTCTCTTCCATCTTCCATAGACAGAATAACCACCAAATGCAGAGAGCATACAGAATGCCAAGACAGACAAACCAATTGCGGTCATTTCGCCAGTCCTCGAAATACCTAAACCAAAAACCAAAATTAAACATTAATCCAACGAACTCTACCACTCTGTCTAACACTGACTTATCAGCTCAGCTCGATAAACTTATCAGTTATCTACGACCTTATCAGCTAGTTTTACTAAACAGATGCCGAAAACAGAACAAAAATCATATCAATGCGACTTACCGGAGCTATGACCGGTACTATCCGTTTGGTTATCGAAGAACCGAACGGTAGAATACCTCAAGTAACACCCTGCATTCAACGCTCTCCCTTCCCTGCCGGGCAAACACGTCCGGACTTCGCGTGCCGCCTTCTCCAAACAGGTCCTACACTCCTCCCTGCCAAGAGTCCGCCAACACTGCGCCAACCCATACACCCCCTCCCTACTTCCCCCCATCACCGCATACCCCCCACGCGCAACCGCCGTCTCCGTCAAATTCCTCACCATCCTCCTCACACTCCTGAACATCGCCCCCACCGTCCCGTTCCCCACCGTACTATTACAATTCACCGTATCCGTCGTGTTATCCACCGTCTCGTTGTAAAACGTGTAGTTATCGTACCGCAGAAAGCACCCGTCCAGGAACAGTCTGCCTCCCACGGCAGGCAGGCAGCGCGGCAGCCGTGTGCGAGCCGCCGCGTAACACTGCAGACAGTCGTTGGTGGAGAGGTCACCGTAGCATTGAGCTAGCGCGTGGATGAAGAGGGTGTTGTTGCCCCTGGTCATGTTCGTCGAGTAGGTTGCGGAACCGTTCGAGGCGATCACGCGTTGGGATAAGACTTCCATTTCGGAGACGAAGAGAGGGATGATCGTCGTGTTTGGCGGCGGGCGGAGGGGGCCGCAGACCAGGCCTGCTTCGGATATACGAGGATCCGCGCAGGCCAGAGGAAGCAAGAAGATGAGGAAGAAGAAGAAGAAGAAGGTGATGATGGTACTATTGATCATGTTCTTCTTCATCAAAGTGAAGGACATGATTGATGGAGAAATGGGTTTGGGAGCAGAAATGGTTTTTGTTGTTGGTTTTAATTAATTATGGGTTGTTTTTAAAGAGTTTGATGAATTTTTAAGGCAGTAGGGACGCAGAAGGAGAGTATTGCCCAATAGCCAGTACTACTATACTGGCTTTATTTTTTGTTTGTGTTTTCTTTCTTTCGTTCTGTTCCCACATACGTTTTTAATTCCACTTTTTTAAATTGCTGTCAATCTTTAATTTTTCAAGTCAAACTCTTACAATTTTGGAAATAAATTAATCTTATTGAAAATTATAATATGATGTCATTGTATAATTAATTTGTGATTAAAGTTGAAAAAGTTTGACTGAGAAAAGTAAAAATGGAACACTGTTTTAGAACGAGACTTAGAATGCATACGTATTATTATTGTTGTTGTGAAGAATTGTACACGCAGATGATCCACTGTGTTTGGTTGCGTTTGGTTACAGGGATAAAGTCATAAAAGTGTTGTTATTCAACTTTAAACAAATACTGGTGCCGACCAGTTGTTAGAGTTTCGTATTGAAGACAGAAAAAATTGATACAACAACATAAATTCATGTCTTGTAGTGAATATTGAAATCAATTATGCTACTAGTAAATTACGTATCATGTTTGTTGATGATGTTAATTCCATCCCTTTCAAAATAGTCAGCGGTTTGGCACGTCCGTGTTGAGTTCACTTGAATAAGGACTCCGCGAACTTTAAAATAGTTAAAACTACTCTTACATAAGAGGATGATCTAGATAATACTCTGATCGATTTAATAAATTGCATATAAATCTTTATTGCAGTCTTACATCCCATACAAGATGGTTGGTACTTGGTAGTGTAGGAATAGGTACTCACTACTCAAAGAAACTTAAATTAGGGTAAATGTAAAAGGCATATAGACCTAACAAGTTGATTTGTTTAGGGTAATAGACTAATAGCATACAGATCATGATCATGATCATCATCTTTGTTGAAGGGTACAATGATTTATGCTAACATGGGTGTGTGCAATCTAAGCCATCTCCAGTGTGAAACAATCACTCTCTTTTCATCACTGTGCAAGATGATGATCGCCATTCCCCTATCAGAACCAAATCAAACTCGATTCACTCCTCTATACGGACTACGTATTCATTTACCGATGTAGTAGTCGATTGTAAGCGAGCCTCTATATGGACTATGTATTCATCTACCGATGTAGTAGTCGATTGTGAGTCGCAGACTACTAATTTGGGGATACAATCCAAACAAGACCACCATTGTGGTTGGCGTCGGTGCCTAAAATGATTAGAATCAAGAAACAGACACGATACACATCAATGATTACACAATCTTGTGGCTAGCTGCTAACTAGCTACGCATAGAATTAGTACAACAATGTCAAGACCTCGAGGCACATGTGGCTTTCGAAATCAGCAGCATGTAAACATTTTTTAATCTTTGGATCTAAAGTCTTGTAAACTATCATCTTCAATCTCAACAGTTTAGAACAATATTCTTTCAGTTTGTTAGTACCATGATTTCAAACTCCCTGGCTGGCTTTCATACACAGATACTAATCATCATTTACAGAATTACATAATACTATCATTTTTAATACTATATTTGGACTAGTACGTAGTGTTTTTCAATGTCCTGAGTTATTGGAATTATTCTTCATATTGCTTCAATTTTCCACTATCATCATCATCACCAGTTAGACTTGGAAGCCATCATTATTGGAGTATTCTTTTATGAACAGATCGAGCTAGCCTGGTCTCCACCTGGAAAATCATGAGCTCACTTTCTTTTTTTGCAACGGCACAAACTTAGAAATAGAATGGAATCCTAGAGCTATATTACATGCTGGTGTGTACTGCAGCTTGCGGTGTTCTAGCTTATTTACCGCTCGATTATCCTAATTTTATACAGTTTTTGTCTATGTTTAGCTACTTAAACTATTTGATTTCACTTTACCATGTGATTTCACGTTATTTGAAATGAGTCTATTTGATGAATGTCAATGTGTGTTTGACGTGACCTGATCAGTCACCTTATTTGACATGAGTCTATAGGGTGAATGTCAATGTGTGTTTGACACGACCTGATCGGTCACTTTATAATGTGAGTTCACCTTATTTGAAATGAGTTTATTTGATATATGTCAATACAACGGTATCAATTGGAATGAGTCTATTTGGTGAATGTCAACTGTATCAATTTAGAAAGATAGTCTATGCAGTTTGATTTTTTAAAATCGACAAACTATCAAGTAAATATCAGTAAACCCCTAAACATGTGGCTGATATACGTCGAACCCCTGATCTCCTAGTTGTAAATCCTCTCCTTTACCGGTACTCTATGTAACTTGATTGATCAGCTATCAGACCGCCTATCTTCCACCCGCTGCGTTGTCAGACACCAATCACAGAGCTCGATTTTCCAAACAAACCACTATTACAAGTCGTGAAACAAAATGACTTGGGGACCTCAGTTTCTACACTTCTAGATGTCTATGGAAGAAGTTTCACTCGTTGAATACCACTACTATTCACTGCAAATGTTCAAGAATAGAATAAGTACATGTGAATTTTATCCTCTTGCAATCTACTACCCCACTAGAAGTCCTCATCAAACAAGTGTAGCTAAACCTTCAAAATCAGTGAAAATATTTGATTAGAAAATTAATTAAGCCAAAAAGTGTATACAACACATCATTGCACCAAGTTGCAGTATATGAAAGGCGGACATCGAATTAGACTTTAAAGCTTGATCAACGCAAAGCTGCAAAATGATAAGTATTAATAACATAAGAAACTTTTTAATATTGTTGAAAAGGTGAAGAAGAAAATGACTGCATATCTGTTACCACTATCACCAGTTTTAATAGTGGACTATCTACAGATTTGGTCCAACAAAGTCTTCTTTAAAAATAGTTGCACTATTCTATTACTCCGCAGTAGTCTAATTTTTTTTTAGGAGTTGGACACGAGTTTTAATAAAATGTGATTTAAGATATAGAAAAGTATGAAAATGATGAAATAAAGTAAGAAATACAGTAATTCAGTAATAGAAATGGGGTATAAACTAAGATAAATTCAGGGGCGGAGACGGGGCGGGGCGAGAGGTGCCCGTCCCATCTAAATTTTCAAATTTGTATATTAACCATTCAATTCTTGAAGATTTTGGCATTTCACCCCACCTAAATTTTCAAATTTACATATTTTACCATTAAACTTTTAAAGATTTTGATATTTCGCTCACACAAATTTCAAAAATATTATTTTTCGCCACCTTCGATTTCCAATCCTAGCTCTGCCCCTGGATAACTTGAATAAAGTAAAGAATAACGAAGCGAAATTCAGTTAGTAAGACGCTTCCCCTCCAACCAATAGGTCGGAGATTCGAGTCTTTTTAGGAGAAAATGAGGAACTATTATTCATGCTTACTTTCTCGCTAAAAAAACACAGAGATGGAGTATGAGGTATCAATTTCTAGGTGCCTCAGATTTTCCAGAAGAATGGTCATAATGGTGCTTGTAAGTTGCAAGACTCATTCAAAGATTCTTCCAAAACTGTAACATGGGTTATGTTCTTTGAATGTAGAATTTGGTAAGAAGAAATGACCGTAACTCACTAACTTGTTGAAAGGATGTTACTGTAGTATGTTTTGTTTCTTGGTAGTAGTCTTGTCATTGTATTTGACACGGTGAAGTTTTTTCTCACAAGGTACGGACTCAACGCGCAGGACAGTGATTAAGGAGGCGGAGGTAAACGTTGCCAAAAATCCATTTCAACCTCTAAATCTAATTCCTCGCTCCACCCCTACTCAATACAATGATCTTGAAGTTTACTAGAATGAGCCGAATGAATTTGCTCGAAGTACACTCCAAAACTTTTGAGGATACAATATATTGTTGGTAGTTTGTGATCTGTATTTGACATGGTGGAGTAATTATACGGACTAAACGCCTGGGACGTTGTTGCCGAATTTTGAGAAATATACATTTCATCTTTGAAAACTAATTTATGGCTCCACCCTTGCTGAACACGATGATCTAGGTGGAAGCTCACTAGAATGAGCCGAATGAACGTGCTCGAGGTACACTCACAAACTTTTCGAGGATATACAGACCTTTTGATCTAGGTGGAAGCTCACTAGAATGAGCTGAACTAACGTGCTCGAGGTGCATTTACAAATTTTTCGAGGATATACTGACCTTTTTCGAGAAACTCCTTGTCCTTGTAATCTATTCAGAAACTCTACTTGATGTACACATCATACTACCGAATCAACTATTTCGAGAGCCTAGATCACCATAGTTTAGAGGAGACGGTACACTTCACAATCTAAACTCAAACTCTCAAACACACAAACAATCTTAGAAACGTTGACATAACTCATAAGAGATATATTCATCTCTACACTTGGAGAAATTAATAGACACGAGGCTGTTTTAATAATCTGTTGTTAGAATTAATGAAATGGACAAATTGGATTTCACTTTCTTAGTTTTGATGGATCCATCAAAAGGAATCAATGTCCACCTACTTCCATCATTTTCATCTTTTCTTTGTTCCTCTTTCTCTCACGAGCCAGCCAGCCAGCCAGCCTAGTTTACTACTTTATCCCAAAATCAAAAGACAAAATCGTCAAGACAAAATTATGTCCTCGTATTCAGGGGCGGACCCAGGAATTACGGTAGGGGGGGCGAACTTTCATCTATAAAATTATTTCGAGAGTTTGAAGATGTAAAACTTTAAAAAACTGTAAATATTACCTATAAAAATTTTATTTTTTTTATTTTAAGGGGGCGAAATGTTAAAAAAATCTAAATTTTCCCTATAAAAAATTTGTTTTTAAAATTTTAGGGGGGAGAACGCCCCCATATGCCCCGGGCCTGGTTCCGCCCCTGCTCGTATTCTTCTTTCTTCTTCAACTACTGTTTGAATTCAAGTCTTTTTGTCCAATATAGCTTACTTGAGCTAATATAGTCTCTATCCTATTTTGTGTTTTTCTGGGAAAGTCTTCGGTCTTCCACTTGAATCTCACTTGTAGGAGAGAAAACAACAGATAGTTACCGTCACTTGCCCGATTCCTTTGAATTTTCTGCAATCTAACTTGCGCTTCAGATTTTCTGTTCCATGATTGGTGCCGTGTTTAAACCCAACTGACACGTGTACTCCTAATTTACTGAATTTTCATTCTATGTTTTATACTTTCTTGTTTCATCTCAATTTGTCCCTTTTTAACTTTAATTTACTGAATTTTCCTTTTCTTCTATTTTTACACTAAGCAAAAACAAACATGTGTCCTATTTACACTAAGCAACACATAAATAAACAAATTATGCATAAAAAAATTTGTGGAAGAAGAAATACCTGTTTGTTTGTAATTTAGATGCCATTATGCTTGTTTGTGAATAAGAAATTCCTTCTGATTTTGCAATTACTTCCTTCTCCGTCCCTCCCATTTTGCCTTTTTGAGTGTTCCATTTAAATCTTTTCGTTTCCATTTCAGAAATGTTATTTGACGAACAATTTTTGCTAAACTCCAAACCATTATATGACTTTTTGCAAAAAATCTATGATTTCTGAAAAAGATCAAACTAGTCCATATATATTTTATTTGACCTAAAATCTCCAACAACTTATTCCTAATATAAAATATGAACTAATACTATATAAAACACTAATAAAAAGTAAAAAAAAAATAGAAAGTTACAAAATTTAATCATGTCTACACGATCTGATTTATTCAACGATCATTTCTTCAATGAATAAAAATATGACGAGGTAAAAATTTAGTTTTTTTTCAAACTACAACACTTTTTTAACTTAATATAATTTATTTATATATTATTCAAAAAAATTATAAAAAAAAATTGGGGAGGCAGCGCGCCTCCCTGAACTGAATCAGGGAGAAGAGCCTTCTCCCTTATTATATTCAGGGAGACGGCTTGTCACCCTGACTATATTCAGGGAGGAGGTGCTCCTCCCTAAATATAATCAGGGAGGACGCGCGCCTCCCTGATTATATTCAGGGAGGCGCGCCTCTTCAATTTTCTTGTTCTTTTTTAATAAAAAGATTTTTAAAAATTATCTATAACTAACATTTATTAATTTATGGACTATACTTTTAAATTTTTTATTTTAATTTGACATATTCATGTAATTTTTCGTGTTTTAGGACCGTTTTTGTAGTTTTTATTTTAATTTTACGTATTTATGTAAGTTTTTCATGTTTTTAAATTTCACTCGAATTATAAGATGTTTTGAAATTTAAAAACATAAAAGATTACATAATTTCGTAAAATTAAAATAAAATCATAAAAAATGGTTTTATAACACGAAAAATTATGTAAATACGTCAAATTAAAATAAAAAACTTAAATACGGTCCTGAAATTATTATTTTATGATCAAATTTTTGTAAATTCATGCTTTTTACTTTTTACTATTGTGTTATATAGTATTTAGGAATAAGTTGTTAGAGATTTTAAGTCAAAAAATTACATATGGACTAATTTGATTTTTTTCAAAAGTTATGGATATTGTGCAAAAACTCAAGTAATGGTTCGGCATTTAGCAAAAAC
>JAYMSL010003428.1:0-12475 GCA_036897195.1 Plantago coronopus | reverse complement strand
TCCAAATATTGGTGTATTTCTCTTCAATGTAAAATCAACATGTAAGTACACTTGATTTCGTCTACGTACCAATCAACAAAATTTTCGGTCAAAACATATTCAGTTCAAGCTGATTCCTTCTTTGAACATTGCATATACATTTTAAGTTGTCAAAGTGCACTTGAAATCAATAATCATTCGCTAACGTCATATCACTACGCCTAAGGCTCTGCTCTTTTCAACTTAAGTTCAGATCCATTCAGTTCAGTTCAGATCCATTCAGATTTGGTTAGTTCAAATTTGTACTTCACTTCAGATCTATTAAATTCAGTTCAGTTCAGTTCAGTTTCGAAATCCTTAGCTGAAAATAACATAGCCTAATTCCCCTATATGGCCAAAACTTTTGGATTGAGGAGATAATAAATAAGCGTTTTGATGAAACTGGCGATTACAAAGAGTGGCATCAGTAAAACTTGAAGAAGAAATAGGTCAGACACGCTTATTACTCAGATCCGAAAATAGCAGGTGAAATTGCAGAGAGGACATGATCGTCTGTATCGCCGTCGTCGGCCACGAGGTACTTACCGGAAACATACATACATACATACATATAGAGTACTCATCATGATGTTGGGCTTTTACAGCTGATTAATTGATCGATCTGAATTTCCCTTTGCAGAATAACCCTCTTTACATCCAGAGTTTCACTGAGGCTGACGATGCACTCAAGCTCCACCACATTGTTCATTGTTCCCTTGATGTTGTTGATGAAAGAGGTCCGTCCTCTCCTCTCCTCTCCTTACCTTTCATTCTCCTTTTACCTACTAATGCAATTCTCCATCACCATTTTTCCTGCTACCGGAATCAGCTCACTTCTCTTATATTCATTATATAAATAAAGTAAAATTTGTTTGGTAATGGTTTTTCTTGAGATTAAGCGATTCAGTTTCATTTCTGTTCGCTGTTGCATAAATTCTGCTATGCTTTTATTTAGTGTGAGTGATGATGAGCAAGTAGATTTCCTTTCCGTCAGTTCCTTTAGCAAAAGTGATCAAGTTTGGACTTAGAGCAACACTTGCATTTGCCTAGAGTTAAGGAGGTGCTTGAGCTGATGCAAGTTTTCGATTAACATCTGGTTGCATAGACTGGGCATTATACTACTAGAGTTAAGGAGGTGTTTGAGCTGATGCAAGTTTTCGATTAACATCTGGTTGCCTAGACGTGGCGTTTGACTAGAGTTAAGGAGGTGTTTGAGCTGATGCAAGTTTTCGACTAACATCTGGTTGCCTAGACTTTTATAAATGGTACGGTTACCTAGTTATTATACACGTATAGGATCTCAGTGGAATTATATACTGCCTGAAAAGGAGATTGATTTTGTCCCATATCCGTGTCTGTTTGTTGCCTCTTATGGAAGAGAGATAGGAGCAGAGCAGTTTGCATGCATAGTTTTTTTAGCATCTTCCAGATACCACCAAGCATTTGAATCTAATACGACATTGTATATGGGCCTTGATGATTAGTTAAATTCTATAAGTTGGTTGTCTGTTCAGTTGATAAGTCGAAGATCAAGTGCTTTTATGACATTCATTAGAGAGGTTGGAAATCCAACTGCCAAATCCGCTGATTATTCCGGATTCTTGTATGTTATACTATGTCAGTGATTATCTGAAGCTCCATTTAGGTTACCTTCTCTAGAATCATTAAGTGAGGCTACAATCGTACATCATAGTTGAATTAGGAACAATTCAATCTGTAATAAATTTATGTCTTCTTTCTCAGTGAACAATCCAAAGAAGTCTGGGCCAACCCTAAACGAGACTTTCCTGGGATTGTTGTATCCAACTGAAAACTATAAAGTGTAAGGATTGATAATCTCATTTATTGCACGTGTGAGTATATCATGTTGCGGAACTTATAGTGGGTCAGAAATGCTCTATAACTCAATCATATGATGATTTCAGGTATGGTTATCTGACCAATACAAAGGTCAAGTTTATTTTGGTGACAACAGACCTTGATGTCCGGGATGCAGATGTTCGGAGTGTGAGTTCAAAACCTATACTTTGCACGTTAAAATTTTGCTGTTGTTTTATGCGTCTCTTAACACACCACAAGGTGGGAATGCAGGGGCTTCATATTAGGCTTGTGAAAATATGTATATATCCCTCCTTAATAGTTAATTCTGGTACCAAATGGGTGTTTGAGTTAAGTCTTAGATTGTTAAGAGTTGCGTTTCTTGGGCCTCTTCACATACTCCTGTTAACAGATTTTTGTTTCATATGGTGCAAACTGTACTTGTTGTTCTACTCTCTGCTTTTCACTTAGTTGATACAGTGAAACTAACTTCCGCTGATTGCTTGTGTCGAACCTACTGCAGTTCTTCAGGAAGTTCCATGCTGCGTATGTTGATGCTGTATCAAACCCATTTCATGTCCCTGGTAAAAAGATTACTTCCAAGATATTTGCTGAAAGAGTAAGCACAATTGTCAAGTCCTTCGGATTGAGTTCTGCTGGCTAAATGTATGCACTGTTGCCCCCTTCAAGTCTTGAGGCTCTCCGAGGCTTGTATCTTTACTCTCGACCTAAGTTTTCATTTCTGATCAAATGATTCTTACTGAGTGAATATTGTGAGATCTCAGGTAACTGTGCCTTAATTCTGAATAACTGTATCAATCGATCTGTAATTCTGTATACACAAGAAAACTATGGCCTCTGAAATCTGAATGCTTCCCAGTTCCCAGTTCCCACCCACCAAAATTAAAATTCTACTCCCCTACGAAGGGAAGATAAAACAATCACAAAAGAAAGATCCAACAGTACATCAAATGAGATGAGAACGATCATCAGATAAATAAATACGAAAGCACACCCAAGTGTAACAATAGCTCATAATTAAACAGGTATGCTCTGAATTTACCCACAGTAACAACTAAGAGCAACTCGAACATAAGAAAGAAAAACATCTACTGTTAGTTGAACAACAAGATGCAGTTTGTCATTAGAATTAATCATCGTCCTCCTTGGTTATATGTTTAGCAAGCTTCTGCTCTTGTTGCTGTCTCTCCCTTCCATTGTCTGCACTCTTCTTTTCCTTTTTGGAATTTGTTGGGAATCGGAGGGCACGGACTGCTTCATTGTGCATATTAAGGAAGTAGACAATCCTTGAGTTATAAGCCTCCTGAGGCTGGTTTGTGGAGTAGATATCCCCAGTCTCCCTTGATATCATCCATCCATTAGCATGATCTAGTGTAGCATCAATTGCGCCATCCCGAATTGCTTTTGACACAATACTTTCAGCATCAGCAACAGGATTTATGGAATCCAATCTCAGCTTCTTAGCAACATCAGCAAGAGAGATCCTAGAGTAGGAGATGCTTATGTTTCGCAGCCCAGTTCTAATAACGTTGTGATGTAGCCTAACAACTAGATTGCTAGTCCGGTCGGCACTGAATGTGGCTGCATACTTCTGAGCAATCATTTTGAACAGCTCCAAGTCTCCAATGCGGACCGCCTGAAACCAACATAAGCATAAGAATCCACCAGACTAATATTATTTATCTACATTCTAATTTCAAATCTGGTAACAATCTTACTCACATTTGTAAGCTCAAAATATGGGGTGAGAGTTTTCTCCATCCCTTTCTGCATAAAAACACTTCTTTCTGGAATCTCTCCGAGCAGTAAGCCAACGATGACAGCCCATTTGTTGCATTGAGTCCGGAAAGCAAGAGCCGAAGTAGGTGCTTTCCTAGCTGCCTGGAGCAGGGATTCTTTAGCATCAGTGTACTCTAATTGAATTGCCTTGATCTTTCCCAGGTAATAGAGGTACCGGCAGTTCTGCGCATCATATATACAACACAGAGTCAACCGAACTGGACAGAAATAACATCATCGTCTTAGTGAGATTGAAGTATATAGGAGAGTCCTAATCTTATACCTGTTGATTTGAGTGAACGTCAAAACGAAGAGCTTTTGATCTCAGTTTCTCTGCTTGATCATAGAGGTTGTAGTAGAGATAGTTCCTAAGTAACAGATTCAGAAGAGTCTCCTGCATTAACAATTTTGGAATCAATCACCAGAACTTAAAATATCTAACAGACATCCAATAAGTTGCACTGAACAGACCTGGCCCAGTTCATCGCGGCGCAAAGTAGCAGTTCGGTGCAGAGCAAGTAGGTTCCTGTAAATTAATACTAGTTTGTGTCATACAGACCACATATTTCACAGCACAAATACGATGAACAAGAAAATGAAAACAATATCAGTGACTAAGATAAGTCAGAACTCATGCACCAGTAAAGGGAAGAGTTAAGCTATTCTATTAAAACATTCAGATAAGTCAGAATTCATACCCTCGTATTTCTGCAAGATCACCGGTAAGTTCATAGCTTAAAGAATAGTAGAAATAGAGCCTGGCAGCTAGGATGTCAACAGTTGGCTTATTGAGGTTCTTCAGATGTCCAATGCAAGCTGAAGAACAAGCCTTAGCCTGCAACCAACGAAGAACTGTCAACTACTTAACTAATTTACATGTATTGTTTAGGACTTAGGAGGCAGGACTTGATGTAATCTGATTGCACAGGCCTTACCTCATTGTATTTCTTCTGATCAATCAAAAATAAAAGAACAATCAAATAGGAGTAGATCTCAAGCTCTGGCAAGGAATGCTTCACAGGACTTTGAGCAGCAGATATAACAATGTCAATTTCCATATCATGGTCATCCTCCTACATGTATAAGAAAGTTTTGTGTGTTATGTGTATACAAATGCTATTTCATATCTCATATATATGTGTATTTGTCTAGTACACATTATCCTCTTAACTGAATGAACATAATATACCTCTAATATATCCAGCAATAATACTATAGCTTGAAAGAAAGAAGCCAGTAAAGATAGAGTCTTGTTTCAGTACATCGTTTCTAAAAAATAAATCCAGGAAGCTTAAAATAGAAAAAAGAAAATTGATTACCTTGGGAAGGTACGAAGACAAACGAGAGTGCACATCAGATCCAGGTACAAGAGCAAAGCTGAGAAAGGAATAAATGGCAGAGGACTTGAGTTCCTTCCTGAGCTTAATAGTCCAGCGGATAGCTCTTGCAACTCGTCTGACCTCACGTGACTCGATCAATGCAGCAATGTCCTTCAAATCTAATATCAGCAACCAAATCATGACAGATGAATCAGAAACAAACCCAACAGGATATACATTGTAAGACAAAGCCATCCATGTACGTGTAAGTTTCAACTCCACAGGCCTCGTGGTACCATACAATACACAAATAAGTAAAACGAAAAGTAGTTAACCAAAAAATTGCTTATTGCAGCACTAATGCATGCAAACCCATCAGGAACTAATAAGTTCCATCTGTCTGAGTTGAGGAATACTCACGCTGCAGAGTGGACGGTGAATCTGAGAGGGCAGGTTGGTGCTGGACCTGCTGGTCATCCATATCTAAGTCGGTCATTCTATTTCTGGACAAAACCTGAGAAATAAAAGCAAGTACAATGGACACATAAAAGACAGAGATGAAAACTGGAAACTCCATGAATGAATCACTTGTGTGCTACATTACTACACGTAATAATGATATACTAGTAATTTGTAGCTGACTGAATTGGATGATCAGAAAGATAAGTATAAACAGCAAGAGATTACTTTCTTCAGCTGCAAGGCACAAAGACAGGCAAAATGTGGGATACTGATACTATGAATTAAAAAGGTACTAATAGTAATAGTAATGACAATACACAAAGGTGAAGATTAAAAGCAAAACGAATGCTACAGCATATATACCTGAAAGAAACTCAAAACGAATGTGGGATATTAGGAAGAAGAAGAAGAAGAAGAAGAGCTCTAAAATTGAATTCAGCTTGCTTTCTGTCTCTTCATTTCAGAGATTGAAAACAAACTGGAGATTTGGTTTGGTTGGGGTAGTTTGGTCAACTCACATGTTTTCTTGTTTAGCAATTTATTCTTATTTTCATCGACCCGATCACTAATCAAGACCCGACCTTTTGGTCCGATTGCATTATCAAAGAAATATGTGTTACCCATATCATGTCGTAACCGTGATGACCCAAATGGTCAGGTCACAGATTGTTTCCGTATCTCGTAACCTTTTAGCTTGTTATTGTTGATTTGTTGCCATCTGTAAGAATGAATGAAAGGTGATTAATGCAATTTAATTGATAATAGAATCAAGACTTCATCTTCTACTTTATTTTTACAGTATAGAATCTCTTGATCTTCATTTCATCATATTCTTCACCAAAACAAGAAAGAGCCTAAACACCATGATAATCCAGTCCTATCCTCTATATAACTATATGTTTTACAGAATAGCTTTTCTTTCATTGTTGATCATCAGTGAGCTTGCCACAATCATAATCAGACATCCTTAGCAACATGCTAGCTAAGAATCTGGCAAGTATCTTGTCTCTTAAGAGGCTCAAAACAGCCCCATCACTCTGCTGTATATACCCCACCAGATAGGCTACAATAACAAGCTTCATACTTCTCCATCTCCTCTCTTTCGCGTACTTTTCTAAACTATCCTTGATCCTCTGCTGCTCCGCTTCTTGGCCATTTTCCTGCTCTCCGGAAGATCCACTCAGAGCTTTAGCTACGGCCCTCACTAAAACTACTCCATCTTCCAGTGCCGAACAACCTCCTTGTCCAATGTCTGGTGTCATAGGATGCAATGCATCACCGACTATACAGACGTTGTCTTTACTGATATTTCCCCAAAGTATTTCCCATGGGTGCCGGTATTTCAGCTGGGACCAAGTCATGCTGCTCAAGTCAGTCTTCTCAAACACAGCTCTCACTTCGTCAGAGACATTTCCGAGCTTACTCATTACAAACTGCTTCATTTTAACTCGATCTTGTTCTATTCCTTCATCTGCATATTGAAATCTTCAGAGTTACTATATATTGTAAGTTGAAGAAAAAATCACTTTGTGAACATCAACATAATCACAAGGCACTCAAGCAATGTGACACCTTAGAATTTCACATGCATATAACAATCAAGAACTGGTTAAGTACGTTCCAGCAACAAGAAACTAGTTCAAAAAACACCGGAAGTGGACTAATTAATTTCAGTTATTCACCTTGAGGGGAGGGTATGTAGGTGAAAAACCAGTAAACCCCATGATCATCACACGGAGTGATACCATATCTAACCCCGTTCCCAAAATATTGCAGGAATTCAGGCTCGAATCCGTGGCCATCCTTGAATTCTACATATCCCCTGACTGATCCTCGTCCTGCCAAAGAGGGTTTACTGAAGCCCAGAAACTTAGCCACCACTGAGCTCACTCCATCACATCCAATTAGTAACTGACACAAAACAAGATAGAATATGCTACAGTCAATTAAGCAGAATACCATCAAATGTATAATTACAAGAATTCACGATCTGATTACCTTAGTTTTAAGCACGGTTCCATCAGCTAGATGAATTAACTTGAAGAAACCAGAATCCAGAATCTGCACAACTTTGGAAGAATACCTGATGGTGCCTTGTGGAAGTTCATCTTTTAAGGTTTCAACCAGCAAGCTTCTATTAATACGCGATACTTCATGCACACCTCTGGACATGTCATATAAACTTGTTAATTTATAAATAGATACTCCATATATATTATGTAGCCAGATGTCTATAAAACCAAAACTCACTCCACAGTCAGTTCAGCAGTAGGTAGTCCGGTTATCACTGATGTGCTCACTATTCTGCAAAAAATCTTCGGTGTTAATATAAGTAACTTGCTCAATCAACCAAGTAAGACCCCGGAAATTTACAATCAAGTCCTATGAAAATAGTTACCTGCTGAGCTTGGTGTGTTTGGCACGAAGAGTTTTTCCAACACCAACGGCGTCTAGTGCCTTCCAAGCATTAGTCCAGATTGCAAGAGCATATCCTTCTGTCCTTAATGTATCAGCTGACTCCAGAATCAAGCTGCGGATACCTAATCTATATATGAATCAAAGACATGGTAGAATTTAGCTTAACATGCTATTATTATATTACAATAAAGCGGAAAGACGAAAACATCAATAGAGAAACAAGTGATCAACATATGTACAGTAGTGTTGTGAGGTTATATTACCTGTGAAGTCCTAAAGAAATGGTGAGACCAGAAAGTCCAGCACCAACAATCACTACATGTTGTTCTTCCAGAGGTTGATTAATCACCATATTCTCTATTTATCTAGCATGAGAAGAATCAATTTTTCTTGATTAAGAGGAGTCATCATCTTGAGATGAAAGATTCAATATATATATGTACGCAACAGGATCATAAAGAAAGGCCAATATCTCTGTAATATATAGTACTACAAGAAAGGAAAACTTGATTCTGGAAATCGATGAGAAATGAACTAACCTGGTGACTGGTGTCAATCAATCAACATGAGAGTAATTCTTAGTCGTCTTTTGCCTGTCTCGATCGATTGAAATATCCTCTGAGTGTGAATATATTTCAGTATTTTACTTGGAATCTCAATTTCACACTCAAAGCCAACCACTTGCAAATTATGTAAACATGGATAGTGCTGTCTTTTCACCAAAATGTATAACCTCTTGGATTAAAAAGCATTACTATACAATTTAAGCCCAATATTTATTAATTCTTGTCCTGACCTGAAGGGTTTATCTAGAAATAGATTATGCTTGACTGACTCAGTTTTCCATTATAGAGATTCTAAAAATAGCTACCTGACCTGCCTGCCTGCCTGCAGTATTTATGTTTGGGGTTTGGACAGCCTAGAGTTGATACTAAACTGTATCATATGTATGTTTAGATGAATGTAAATAGGATATATATATAGGAAGAATTACCTACATACATATATACTATAGTATAACGTAAACAAATGAATACATTAAGCTCTCAACAAAGTAGACTGACATATATAATAACTCATCTCAGCTAGCCAAACATATTGTTACTTACACTCACAACACAGTTTACACTTCACACATGCAAGAAGCACATTTAGAAATACTACAAAGGTAGGTAGCTAGCATGTCATGACATTCATTTGTGGTCTTTCAAGATGCATCAAGCTTGCCGCAATCATATCTCGCCTTGCTAAACAACATCCCTGCTAAAAACTTTGCCAATTTGTCCCTCACAAAGTTAAGCACAACACCACTATTCTGCTGCATGTACCCTACCATATATGCTGTACTAACCATATCGAAGCATCTCCACCTTCTCTCCTTGGCATACTTCTCTAGTGCCTTCTGGATTCTTATCTCCTCGTTTTCCTTTTCATTTCCATTCAAGGCTTCTCCCAAAACTCTAGCTAAAACAACTGCATCTTCCAGCGCTACACAACCCCCTTGGCCCAAGTCCGGTGTCATGGGATGTAACGCATCTCCAGCTACACAAACGTTATCTTTGGTGATATCTCCCCATAGTAATTCCCAGGGTACTCTGTATCTCAATGGAGCACATACCATGTTGTCCAGTTCGGTGTTTTCGAATACTGCCTTGATCTCATCAGAAACTTTCCCAAGCTTGCTTAGTATAAACTGTTTCACCTTCATTGGATTCTCCAACATCTCTTTTTCTACAAGGAATAGGAGGAATTGAATGGTTAATCTTTATTATGTATATCACACAAATAAAATGGAGTAAATGCTGACTTATAGTCTTATATACAGTAATTAAAATTACCTTGGGCAGAAGGACTAAAGGAAAAAAACCAGTAAACTTTATGATGGTCGTTTGGAATGACGCCATATCTGAAGCCCTTGCCGAAAAACTGGTTCATCTCTGGCTGAAAACCATGTCCGTCCTTGTAATGTACCATTGCCCTAACACCTACTCGATCAGTAAAACGCGGCGTGCTCAAGCCTAGAAACTTGGCCACTACAGAGTTCACTCCATCACATCCAATCAAAACCTAATAATGAATTAACATGTAGTATAAGTAAGTATAGAGCTCGAGATGAAGGTGATACACAAATTAAAGCTTGTAAATGTTGAGGCCATTTAATAGGTAGCTTACTAATAATGCCAATTAATAAAGATAATCCCATCAGCAAGATGGACTAGAATAAGTTTGGTTGAGATTGTATATATATAAGTATACCTTGGCTTTTAAGATAGTCCCATCAGCAAGATGGACTGACTTGTAGGAAGGATCATCAGTGGTTTCAATGTGAACGACCTTGGAGGAGTACCTAATAGTACCCTTTGGTAACTCGCTTTCAAGCGTCTCGAGGAGAACCTTTCGGTTAACACTTCGGAGTTCATGATCCATCCTGGATATATATTTAATGAAGAATTGAATGAATATACAGAAACAGAGGAGTTGATAAACATGAATGAAAGAATTTATGATAAGAGACAGGTAGAGAGAAATAAGTATTAATAAATTAGTGGATGCAATTTGCATTGATAAATTAAGAGACAGGTAAATAAGAATCAAGTAGTACTACTTACTTAGAATCAATGGATGAGAAAGGGAGTCCTGTAGTGGTTTTGCCAGAGTCAACAGACACAGTGACCATACTGCAGTTCAGTGCAGTGTAGAGGATAAATATAAATACTATAATTGATGATGAAAACTGAAATGGAACGAAGCCACAAAGCTGCTAGCATAGATAGATTCATAGATATATAGAGAATTAGAGAGTGAAATGTTATGAAACAGTAGGATTATTATATACTATATATATAGGCAATGCAAGTAATTATAAGAACCTGGTGAGTTTGATATGTTTAGAACGGAGAGAGTCTCCAACGGAAAGAGCATCAAGGGCCTTCCAGGCATTAGTCCAAGTTCCCAGAGCAAAACCAGATGTTCTTAAGCTTTCAGCTGATTCTAGCACCAAGCTACGTATCCCCAACCTACCTCGTCACAATATTAATTACTTAATTAAAGACCATCAAAATGATCACACACAGACGTACCATATATATATATGTAGCTGTATAGAAGGACGGACAGCATAATTATAAAGTGTGCAGCATCAGTGCATATATATATATATATGTGGTGAAATGATGTTTTGAAAAGAAAGAAAGAAAGAAAGAAAGAAAGAAAGTGGTACTAGGTAGTATGAACTGAAAATTTAAAAGGTGGGATAGGAGGAGTAGTTAGTACCTGTGGAGACCTAAAGCAGTAGCAAGGCCAGCAATCCCACCACCAAGAATCAGTATGCTACCATCATCTTCTTGAAGTTGAAGTTGAAGTGATGAGGGTTGTGCTTCTTCCTTCATTTCTTATAATTAGCTGGAATATTGGTTTACAGCAGAAACTTAATTATCTTCTTGGTTTGCACTTGAGAAATTGTTGAATTGAGTAGTAGTGATGTAGGTATATATAAGAGGATGGTTGGATATATGTATGTATGTATGTATGTATGTATAATATGGTGTGGGTGATGGGGTTAGTGAGTAATGAATTCGATTTGAAATGCTGGGCTGGCAGTGCTGTATATATAGTGATAGGATTTAGGAGGACAACATGAGGGAGAAGAGAAGAGAAGAGAAGAGAAGATAGATTATTCAAAGATAGATAATAATAAGGAAGGAAGAAGGGAAGAAGGAGGAAGACAAAAACACATATAGCTGCAGCAAAGCAATTGACTACTGACGAAGGCACTGACGTTGACGAAAGGAAATTAGCTTTCAGAGAACACATCAGAAATTAATATAATATTGTATGTATCAAGGTATGCTTGTATGCTTCCAAGTTAATTCCTTGATTGGTGTGGATGGATTGATGATCATTTCATTTGATTTGAATCAAAGTCAATCCACTCTCACTGACTGACTCTTCTTCTTCTTCCCTCCACACTTAGAAGAATTCAATTCAACATACATACATGCAAATGCTGATATGCATATACCAAGAAGAAGAAGAATAATAATAAAAACCGAGTCAAAGTTGCAACTTGTTACACAAACACAAATTATGACTTCAAACCACTAGGCGTGGCCGAATCACCACCACAACAAACTACTTAGTTCTACCTCACTACTTCTCCATTCCCGTCGGCCGTGGATGGGTGGGTCGCCCCACCCCATATATATTCATTCATTACTTCTTAAGACATGCAAGCCGGTCAGGCTTAATTGGACTAATCCACAAATTAAACTGTACAGAACTGGTCTTTCCTATCAGGCCGGCCTGGGCCCATACACATTTCTTGATAGGATAATCGATTGATCGACATTGAGAAATCGAGCCATAGTAATTCCTATACTAGTGACCTAAAGGGCGGGTGCTTCACTTCAAATGTTATTGCATCTATTACTACATATCTTTTGTTCAATTCAACTTAATTTCAGGTGTGTTCAATTTAATTTAGATTCGGATAGTTCATGTTCGTGTAGTACAAATTTATATCAGTTCAATTCATTTTTTAAAAAAAAAAATTAGATGAATTGAATAGAGTGTAATTGAAAAAAAAAAAGAGAATTTAGTTGCAGCGGAGAATTAATTAATTAATTTCAATTAAATTCAAG
>JAYMSL010003427.1:0-12476 GCA_036897195.1 Plantago coronopus | reverse complement strand
ATAAGTGGGGTTGAATTGTTGTAGTTTATTGATATATAGTACAAGTGGGGTAGGAGTGTTTGATTTAAAAGTAATAAAAAGTTTCCATTTTTGGAAATGAGGCTGGGTTGAGCGGACGCCCAAAATGGCAAAATGGGGCTGGTTTGAGCGGACGGAGGGAGTATAGGTTATTGGTTACACTCCGTTTACAAGATGATGCGAATTGAAAATCTGCGTATGTATATGAATAGAAATTAACTCAACCTTGTACAAAAAGGCCTTTGAGATTATTATCAGAAGATCCATTTTCCTGTAAGGCTTCTGCTGCCAAAAGTTTCCACTTGATAGCATTCTCTCTCAATTCAATTGCCTTAGGTCCATTAGTATCCATCACACCCTCAATGCACCTCACTATCTCATCACTGTCTACTAGACCCTTCTCTTCATCAACTGTCACTCTAACTCCTATCTTCCACACATCTTCAATCAACTTGGCATTAGTCCCCTGGTCACTCCATTGTGGGAAGGCCACTACTGGGACCCCACACGATACGCTTTCTAGAGTCGAGTTCCATCCACAATGCGTCACGAAGCACCCCAATGACGGGTGTTCTAGAACCTCAAGTTGAGAACACCACGGTACAATTTTTCCCAATTTTTCCAACTGGCCTAAACAACTTATCTTGTCACCTTGTCCATCTTCCGCATCACTTCTCTTGCGTCTTATCACCCATAGAAAAGGCCTCTCGCATTCTAACAGCCCCTTTGCAATTTCTTCTATTTGTGCTTGTTGGTGAGTAATTAAGCTGCCGAATGACACGTAAACAACTGACGATCTGGGCTTGGAGCCTAACCAATCTAGACAGGATTCCAGTTGGAAAAGATTGCTCCTGAACGGGTTATCTAAGCTTGCGGATGGAGTACTTAATGGTCCAATAGCAATCAAATTGTAGTACTTGTTCATACCTTTTAGTGCGTCTGGCTCTAAAGCATCAAATGTGTTGACAAGAAGATTAGGCTTCGAATTATCTGCTCCGTCTAGTATCATCAGGTGCTCGTTGAATGCATGAAGTACTCGAGCAGACATATCAGAAGTGGAAGAAGAAAGCAAGAAACTTGGAATGTCATGCTTTGCAAGAGAGGTTACAACTCCAGGCAGCTGAATCTTATTGGCATGAGTAATAATATTTTGATCAATTTCATCTCCAAATCCATGAAAATACGAATAATAAATACCCAACACATTGGCTGCTTGAGTCCATAGAAGAGCACAATGGATGTTCGCTTCTTGAGCCACCTGAGCAGCCCACGGGAGCAAGAGCGTATAAATCAAGCACGTAACAGGGCGGCCCTGTTCAGCAGAAGATTGTATGGTCTCTCTCAAAGCCTCCGATCCACGTGCCTTATTCTCCAACATGTAGCGCTCCACATCGTCAACCAGGGGATCAAATCCTTGATCGAATCCATCTGAGAATCCCACGAAGCTTAATCCATCAGGTACCTGGTTTTCAGCCTTGGCAATGGCCATTTTACTCAACGCGTATAAGCTTGTGGCGAATGTGACCTCGATCCCTATGTTTATGAGCCTCTTGGCCAACTCCAGGGAGGGGTTGATGTGTCCTTGGGATGGAAGCGTTATTAGCAGGACGTGACCCATTGATATATAGTTCACTTAGTTAGTACTGGTGCTATAGTGTGATATATACTCAGGTAGCAGAGTGATGTTCTGCTGTTATATATATGCCATATATACCAGTAAGGGTCATCTTCATTTTGCTCAACAAATACGAGAGTTGTGACTTTTCTGACTAGGATTACAACTTAGAAACGCAAGTGAACTTTCTTGCATAAGCTATGAGAACTTTCTGGACACATGCAAGGGGCTAATTGGCAACATGTTACAGAGAGAGCCAATTTACCATTTTGAAAACTGCTGATCATGACTTTGGTTAAAGACTAGCAGTCATGCATGACATTATCAGCTTCTGTTTTTTCTTTATCTTTTGTTTTCTTTTTTTTTTTTCCAATCTGGTTTTGCTTATTATAATTCGGCTATGTTAATCAATTATTCGTCATTCGTGATGAATTGCAGTTGTCATTATCAATTAAGTTGCATTTTGCAGGAAAATATCTGGTACTTTGAAATGTATGCTTGAAACTTGCTGATTAATGCATACCTTTAGTATCTACCAATGAAGAAAAGTTCCCAATCTCTACAGTAAACTTGATAATGCTATAGCTATAATACATACTGGATTGTTAAGGTTTTCAATTTTCATTTGTTGAGCTCCCATGTTTTTTTGGACAAGTTATAATATGCTTGTCTTATAATTTATAAAACACGCGCATAATTTATAATTTATAATTTATAAGACACGCGTATTATATATAGCATACAGCCATACACCATCTAAAAGTTCTATTGAAAATCAAACATATGGAATCCAACAGAACAGAGGAATCACTACTACTAGATACTTAACTATAAACGGTTTGCTCTTTCTTGAGAAGAAATCATTGATATAATTTCACTGGAGAAGTTACAAATCAAGTTCAAAAGGGAAGGATATAGTGTAATACTAGCAGTATTGATTATTAAGTAAGGACATCTCCAACTAGGCCTCAAATGGCCTGTTGAATTGCCTGGCCTCAAATGGAAATCAAGCTCCTGCACGAAGTAGAGACATGAGAAGATCCATTTCCGTGCAAAGCTTCTGTTGCAAATTCTCCCATTTCATAGAATTCTCTCTCAGTTTTATTGCCTTTGTTCCATTACTATCCATCACTTCTTCAATGCACCTCACTATCTCACTACTTTCAACTAGGCCATTTTCTTCATCAATTGTCACTCACTCACTCACTCTAACTCCCATCTTCCACACATCTTCTATCGGCTTGGCATGAGGCTGAAAACAACAAACTTCATCCAATAAGTATATTGGAAATTACAGGAAAATAAATAGACTGAAAGTGGAAAATATATTGGATCCAATCGCAAAGAATTTAAAAGTATTGGGATCAGAATACAAGGCGCGAAGGAGTCAAAGGATAATAATGCAAAAGACCAATCAGCCAATAAGAAGACGACAGAGGAGGCGAACTACAAACAAACTAAGAAGAAGAAAGCGCAGAGCGTCTCTGTCACTGGACTGAAAAGCAGTTGTATCTACTCTCCGTCGCATTAAGTGCGAAGGACGACAGACTGAGAAATTGTAGCTTCCGGCGTACGGATTCGATTGCTTTCTCAAGCACGCTTTTTTCTGTAGGATTTCTTAGAGTAGGGAGCAAGACTCCATTGTTAATTTTGCTTTATAAATTATAAATAGGAGTAGTTTTAGGATTACATTCAAGCATTCAAGCAACAACATTTGTCAAGATACTGGAAATCAATTCCACATATCTCATAAAACATTACCCATTATTATCATATATAAGCAAGACATCCCACACATTAAAATACAATATTTTAATATTAATATTACTACTTTATCAATAAAAATTAATCTACGTTACTTACTTTTTATTTACTTCATTATTTTGGTTCAATTTATTAAATTGCGCTGCCCTGGGTAAAGTTTTGTCAGTCTAGTAGTATAGTAGATATCCTATACTATCAATCAATCAAACGATCAAATAACAATTGGATAGGCAGAGAAGCCATTTTCAGAAGTAAGCTATCCATTCCTATCTTCTGGTCTTAATACATACATTTAATACTATGGCTTCTCACTTGCTGAGAAGTCAAGATGAAGAAGCTGTCTTTCCACTATTGAAATCAATTCCGAATCTTTCACAAACCCTTAACCAAAAATGGCAGACGAATCATTGCTGCCACGAACGGCCTCACCAACCCGAGCTGAAAACTACCTCAATCAATGGCGTCACTCCTTGACGACCTCGCTGACCCTCAAGACCAGCTTCCTATCGGAGCTCAGCGGCGCCGTAGGCGACCTAGGGACCTACATCCCGATAGTCCTTGCCCTGACACTCGTCTCACACCTTGACCTATCCACAACACTCATCTTCACTGCGATTTACAACATCGCTACTGGTGTTTTGTTTGGGACGCCGATGCCGGTGCAGCCTATGAAGTCAATCGCTGCTGTTGCTGTCACCGAGATGCCGCATCTCACTGTTAATCAGATTGCGGCTGCTGGTATCTCGACGGCTATTGTTCTGCTTCTGCTTGGTGTTACTGGATTGATGTCGTTCCTGTACAAATATATCCCTCTGCCTGTTGTACGTGGAGTACAACTCTCTCAGGTACCTAATTACGTACAATTCTGTGATTTCAACGATGTTGTGAACCACTGATCGTGATTTTGTGCTGGATTTTAGTTGTTTATTTAAGTTGTTAGATTCTGTTCAGTGCACCTTGAACCTTCAGTTGTGTTCTGGTTTACGTATTGAATTCAGATTTTTAAATGAATTGAATGGAGCTTAGTGCCTTATTGGTTTGTGGTGGTGCCTGGTGGGCCATAATAACTTAATAAGAGTTCACTTAGGCAATCCGTCACAGTTTGAGCTTCGTGGTGGATGTAAAAAACACAGGTGGGGAAGTCGGCTGCAAAGGGGATACCATGGAGAATGATCATATAGATTGCGATCTTAACTGTAATGCCTGAGTTGATTTTTTTGTCCGTTATTATCTATGATTTAGCCAATGTAACATATTAGTGTGTCTTACGCAAGTCTAACTCATGAATCTGATTATTACTTTGTGATGTTCTTCATCTTGGCTTTGTCAATTACAACTGAATGTTTGATCTGTTACTATTTCTTCTGCATAGGGGTTGCAATTTGCGTTCTCTGCCATCAAGTACATTCGTTACAATCAAGATTTTACAAAAACAACAGCAACGAAAACCACTGACCCTCGTCCCTGGCTTGGGCTGGATGGACTTATTCTTGCTCTTACTTGCCTCCTCTTTGTAGTTTTCACTACAGGGGATGGCGGTGTTCGCAGTGAGAATGATTCCACTGTTGTTACAGCAAGGAGACGCAGTGTTCTAAAGAGGGTTGGGATTTTGACAGCAATACCATCAGCACTTATCGTATTTTTACTTGGCTTGATCTTGTGTTTTGTTCGGGACCCTTCAATTTTTGGTGACATTGCCTTCGGGCCCTCCAAATTTCATGTGTTGAGAATCACTTGGGATGATTTCAAAGTTGGTTTTATACGGGGCGCTGTGCCTCAGATACCTCTCTCGGTGTTGAATTCTGTTATTGCAGTTTGTAAGCTATCCGGTGATCTGTTTCCTGGCAAAGAACTATCAGCTACAAAAGTTTCGGTCAGTGTTGGACTGATGAACTTGGTCGGGTGCTGGTTTGGAGCAATGCCTGTTTGCCACGGGGCTGGAGGTTTGGCTGGGCAGTATAGATTCGGAGCACGGAGTGGTCTGTCGGTTGTAATGCTTGGATTGGGGAAGTTGGTTCTTGGGCTGTTGTTCGGGAACTCTTTTGTGAGAATATTGAGTGATTTTCCTATTGGTATTCTCGGGGTTTTATTATTGTTTGCTGGGATCGAATTGGCTATGGCGTCAAGAGACATGAATTCCAAGGAAGAGTCGTTCGTGATGTTGGTCTGTGCTGCCGTTTCGTTGACAGGAAAAAGTGCTGCTTTGGGTTTTGGTTGTGGGATTGTTCTGTATTTGTTTCTGAAAGTGAGGGAGATGGACTTTTCTGGCTTCCCCTTCTCGAACTCAAACCCGGAAACTTCTGTTGAAGATGAATAACTCCATCTCCATGTAACCGTTAGAAGTAATATCCTTAATTACATTGAACATAGTCTGTGTTTTAATTGAAGTCTAAGTACTTGTAAATGCATAACATCTTTTCCTTATTATTTCATGTTAGGACAGTGAGAATTTTTAGGAAAAAATTGAATATTTTAAGGAAAAAAATTTGAGTAACGATAAATTAATACTCCTGCTTTTTAGTAGGAGTTTTAATTTGGTATAATATCAAATTCTTGATTAATTGGGATTGTTCTAATTTGGTAATCATTATATATACTGAACTTAGTCAAAAGTTTTCTCACCTCGGAGCTTTATATATCACCAACTTCGTTTAAGAATTTGCAGCAGTCGCCGACCGATTAAAACTAGATTAATTAGTTTTAGTTTGAAAGCTCCAATGGCATCGGAAAAGAGATGTTGCGTTGCTACACCAGGCTGCTCAAATTGTGAGTCGTCCTCCCGCCGCATCTGCTCCAACTGTGCTTTCGAGAGCTATTTCTCCAACAAGAAAGAACTAGACGCGATCCTAAAAGTGTATACTCTTGAGTACATTGACATCCTAAAAGGCGCGCTCAAGAATGTAGAGCGAAGCATGTTAGAGCAATCATTAGGTGCCCTTCGTTACGAGTGTGCTATAAGGATAAAATATCCTGTCAAAGGGTGTATGGGGTTGATCCAAGATATGAAAAAGGAGCTGGAGCATAAAAGAGAAGAATGCAATGCCTTAAAGGATGAAACGAATGCCTTGAAAGATGAACTTAATGCATTATACCGTGAAAAAGCAATCGCGGAAGCTGATCTCACACCAGAAGGTTTTGTCAAGTTTTATCAGGATCGTAATATTCCGTTGGGCGACGATCAAAACTCTGACTACATCGATCTTGAACATTTATTTTGAACTTTTTAATATGGAGTTTTGAACCTTGTTTTATGTCAACCACTATATTATACTCTACTTGTACTCGATTGTTTTTCAGATTTTATTATATCTGGCATTTATCATGGGCTAATGTGTTTTACATGCGTTGGTATACATGTACCTCCTTCTCTGTTCTGTTATTCAATGTGCATAGATAAAAAAAACTGGCATCTGTATATATCCTCGTTAATTTCCAGATTCGTTTTACAGTAGTTTGAATTTTAATCAACAAAATTATCAGGCTGCTGTGTAGTGAGCATGTAAAATCGACACATTCATGTTCTGCCGTGTTCAAATTGCCAGATGAATTTGGGAGCAGGGCCAAGATTTAGGTAGGTTCGTCGAACATAATTGCAGTTCGAAAAGGAGAAGGAAGTTGTTAAACCATACAGTAGTATCTTACAGAAGAAATTTTATTAGCAAGGACAAAGACAGTTGTGCAAGTCATTTAGCTCTAAGACATGGAATTTCGCCATTTGTTGGACGATTTGCCTCGTACAGTTTTCTGTTTCATGGGTGTTTTAAGCCAAACTCCAGCTTCGCTTTCCCTCTCACTTTCTCCAATTCTATTGGTCTTAAACCCCGAAATAATCCCCAGCCTCTTCCACCCGAAAAATCCTTTCTTTTTCTGCGACAACCTCTCCATCTGTAACTCCATGTTCATGCATTGGCTCTGCAGCCTCAGAACATCCTCTTTCAACCTCTGGATTTCCATCTGCTGTATGTTCATCCCACGCTTCGAGTTGCACCTGCCTGGGCAGTCCTGTCCTATAAGTAGGCGTGGCCCGCTCAATGATCCGGTTTGATCAATGTGATTGTATAGCTTGTTTTGCTCAGAGAGGAGAACTTGGATCACTGCCCGAACGGGTAGTCGCTCGTTCTGAGCAGCATGAAGACATGCCTCTGCTGATAGCTTTCTGCTGTCAATTAAATTGCATAGTCTCATCCTATCTTCCTTAGACAGCCCTTGGTGCGCCTAACATGATAATTTTGTGACACAATATTTCAATCACAATTACTCAAATTTCCTTTGAAAATCTAATTAGGATTACCCAGAAAGTGAAGTATTTACAAGGAATCTTCTAACATTCTTCCAGAAAAAAACAAATAATGTTGATAAAAGATTCTCCAATGGTGCTAAAGTGTCATTTTTTGCTGTACAAATTGACAATACAGGGAAATAAATGAGTGAATGGTCCTGTTTACACACGTTCCTTGTAATTTTCGGTATTGCCAATTCACCCTAGAAAGCTATATTTTTTACATACTGTGTGCTCCCTTTTTTACTATAGTTTTTACCTTTACGTAATAACTAGTGTTTAGCACGATCTTAACAGCTAAATCATATGATATTATCACGAGCTTATTAGCCAGATGATAAATACTATGTATGGATCAAATGATTTCAATTTACTTAACGCTTCCATTAAATTGTTTACAGGCTCGAATCTTCATTTCCGGAATAAGGTATCGAATCTGCTATAAACTACTCAGGAAACTTGTATAACATGGACATAGATCACAAGCATTTTAGGCTACAAGCCTAAAAGGCAGTTTTGCATTGCCCTTTTAACTTTCTCAGCTCAAGAATCCAATGCTGATAAAACAATAGAGACACATAAGGCTAGTACAGCTCTATCCACATCTTATCATTTCCAATTTATTTTTCTGGATTTTTCTGAGTAGTTTCTGTGTACCTAATTAAGAGTAACTATAACTAGCATGAATTATCCAAACACAAGTTAAGGAACAAAACTACAGAGCTTACCTTAATGTATGTGTCGATAGCACGATAGAGTCCATCATCCAAACAGCGAGCATGGCTTGGCAAAGCACAGGCGAGGGCAACGAATTCATCCATTGTCAATTGAGAATCAACAGCAGCTTCAGCAAGGTAACAATCCACTAGCTTTGCCACCTTCACAAGTCCAGCTCCAGTCCTGGAAACATCCTCAGAGCTGACAAATCGTGTTACAAGACGAAGAACAAGTTCCACGTCTAGCAATGTGTTACAGTTGTGACTAAACGATGGCATCATCAGTTCCTTCAGTGAAGCCTGATCCAGCTGCCAGGACACCCTCTTCTCAAGCTCCTCCCGAAAAGCAGGCTCCACGCTGACCTGTTATAGAATTAATATATATAAATTGATTAGTAAGTTCGAACTTGTAGATAGATGAGATGGAACTATTTTAATGTATGTATGAGATTGATGGAATGTTTACAATACCATGTTAGCTGCACGTAGAAGGCGTAACAGGAAGTCACAAGAGACAGCATCCTTCTCTGGAGGTAAAATTCCGATTATGGACTCAACGAGGAACCTTTTCTTCATCCAGGAGGCGGTGTGACTCTGAGGAGAGCCATGAGAGTTGCTTAGGGGAACTCCGTCTCCTTCTCCTAGCTCGGGGAGCCAGTTGGAAGCGTAATGCGTTATGATTGAGCCAATGAGGTCAGGTTTGACATCCTTCTCCTTGATGTTTGAGAGAGTCTTGATGAAATAATCCATGTCGCAAATGCTGGCATCATCGAACCTGCAGGACTCAAAGGGTGGATGAGTGGCGGAGGGTTTGTCGAAGGAGAATTTAGGTGGCTCTTCCATTGTTTGGTTGTGCATTTTAGGAGAAGGATGACAGTGTATTTATATATGTAAACAGGGAATACAAGGCTACTAGTAGTAATAACAAGGAGACAAAATGACATGACATTATTGCATTGTGAGAGACGTACTAGAGTTTAGGTACTAAAGGTATCTCCAGACTAAACTGCTAGATCTTCCTTCCTTTATGTTAGGGGGCAACATTTGAACTGATTGTCATACTTGTGAATATGATTGAAGGGAAAGGAGACTACTTATTTCCTCAATTAGTAAACAACCTCAATTAAGTAGTGTCTCTTTGACTGGACATGTGAATCACCGGAACTGAATCACAGATGATTTCAACTTATTTGAAAATAAATTTGTTTGGTGAACGTTTATAAGGTGATTGATTTAAAAATCTACTCTATATAGATTTTTAAAAATAATAACAATAAATGACTGATTAACTACCCGTTACTTGGAATTATCTGCTACAAGTGACCTTATAAGCTCGTTTTGTCAAATATATACACTGATTGTAAAACCGATTTCGCCTAGGTTACATAGATGAGCGGTTAGATGTAAAAATGGTCGGCAACAACTGAAAACATTAAAATTAGGAAAGTGGACTATTGGGCGTGTGAAAGTGGAAGAATGAGAATGTAGTGAATTGAGTGGTGATGAAATGAGGATAAGAAAAAAGAGAGAGAGAGAGAGAGAAAAAGAGAGAGGTTGGAATTGCAGCCTCCTCCTCCATTTGCAAGTCTGGATCGATCGATCATGTTTGTTTTTGAGGTTTCAATGAGATTTGTTGGTTAGTATGAACCATGAGGGAATGAATATATTCTCTATCCATCATATATACATACTTAATTACTTACTGCATCAATTCATTTATAATATTTGTTGGATAGATTTACCTCTTTAAAAAAAAAAAAAGTATAGTATATCGAATCTATATAAAATCTCAATTTATTACATACGGAAAAACTATTCAACACATTTGTGAGGGTGACATGTTGTATTTTGTAAATTTTCATAATGAAAATACTCCGTGTTAAATGTCGAAAATATAATACTAACTTTCCAAAATCAAACCTGTGGTCAGTGCACAGGCCGAATCAGGGGCGGAGGTAGTATATGTACTACCCGTGTCTTCAGCCACACCCTTTTTTAAATTTGTAGTGAGGATTGTAGCTTTAGCCACACCCTTTTTAAAATTTTTAGTGAGTATTATAGTGTAATTAGTACAAAATTCATATGAAAATGTATCACTTATAGCAGATAGCACCACTCATACGTATTTCCTGGTTCCGCCCCTGGGCCGAATCATAGTTCCGCCGGCCCTGTTACTACACGGGTGCAGCATATGATAATATAGTAAAACTGAAAAGAAGGTACGTTCTGGGCGGGGAAGAAAGGTAAAAAAGAGCGAGCAGGCTTCCCTGTGTAGTTGTTTCCAGTAGGAGATCGATGTCATGTCATATATGTATGTTGATGATGTTTCCATACGTTAAGAGTATGCATGTATGTATATAGGGTGGAGAATTGTCTGGTTCATTGAGGTGTTGGTTTACATATATAGTACAATTTCCACTCTGTCACATGCTTCCCCTTCATTCAGGTCCACTTAATTAGCTCACAAGTTTCTCCAAAAACAATAATGTGGCGTGGCCAGTGGGGATAGAAGAACACCTCATTTTTCTGAAACCAAACCATTCTTAGTCTAGGATATATATATCTGGAACCCACTACCTTACTGCAGTATCCAACATTAATTAATGGAGTATGTACGTACGCGCGTATCAGCATTTGTTTATGCGAACCCTTTGTTAAACTTTAAAGTAACACTCTTCTTCAACCCGCCCGACTTGTCTTCATAAACTCTCAACTCAACAATCTCAGATATGCTATTTATGCGCATGCAACTTCCCAGCGACCTTATTATCCTTTCATTGGACAAAATATGTTCAACTCTAATACCTATCCTTTCATACTGGACTAGCTATGGGGTAACCTCTGTATTATATTCTAGTTGAATTCAATTGCAAAAATTGAACTTGGACTTGACTTAAAAGAATTACCGTGTGTGAAGCTGGCTAAGCCCTTAACCGAGTACAACAGTAAAATTGTATGTTTGGCAATGAGCTAAGGTTAAAAACTACCCTCTTAAGACGCGCTCTCACAAAAAAAAAGTATTAGACTAACAATTACAGATAAGTGACCGACGGTGCAAAACAATCACATTTTGGTCTAAAAAGTCAAAAACTTGAAATACAACTAAATA
Organism: Plantago coronopus; assembly: GCA_036897195.1. Classification (NCBI taxonomy): domain Eukaryota; kingdom Viridiplantae; phylum Streptophyta; class Magnoliopsida; order Lamiales; family Plantaginaceae; genus Plantago; species Plantago coronopus. The sequence continues at coordinate 975 of JAYMSL010003427.1, read as the reverse complement.
AGGCCTTAGTGGATGGATTAAAATGCAAATTTAAACCTTTACAACATTCAACTTATATCAAATTAACTCCAAAATCTTTTATCTTCCTTAACCACTCTTCTTCTTTAATCTTTCTATCACTTTTTTCAACAAAAAAAAAAAAAAATTAAATCATTCCTCCATTAAAGCTTCCATGAAAGCTCAAGAATCCCACATGTATACTTAATTTTTTTTTAAAAAAAAAAAATTAAAATCTGTAGCTTATGGAAGCTTCAGATTGAAGATCTTGTGCAGAGCTTCCAGGCGGAAGTTGCTTCCACTTGAAACTGTTCTTCCATGGCCGAAGCTGCCTCAGCCGCCTTAGAAGTGGCAGAACTTCTTCCGCTCTTTTTTTATGATTTAAAAAAAAAACAGATCTGGAAGTTCCATGGAGGAAATTTTTTTTAAAAAAATGTTAATTATTAGTTAATTACGGTTTAAAAATGTTAATTAGGGCTAATTAGTACTAATTTAAACTATTTGAATAAAATTAATAAATGTTGGGGGTGTAATTATAATTATGTAAAGTTGGGGAGTTGAAACAGCAACAAATTAAAATTTGAAGGACATTAATGCAAATTATAAACTTAAGGCTTGTTTGGTTGTTGAAAAACAAAATCAAAAAAATTAACTTGGTTTCTGGACTAAAATGTACTAATTGTTTTTATAGTAAGGTTTGAAATGTAATTAATACCGCTAACAAGATAGTTAAAAGAAAGGCGCCCTTAATACATTTATTCTATTTTTTACCTATTACCAAATAAGGAAGTTACCCCACAAAACAAAACATTATTATTTTTTATGTCTCACAAAACTTTATCCATTACCAAATTAGAAATTTAGGCCATGTAAAATTCTAACTTAATTTCAGGTGTGTTCAGTTCAGTTCAGTTCAGGTCCATTCAGTTCAGTTCAGGTTTGTGTAGTACAAATTTATAACTGAATTCAATCCAGTTC
>JAYMSL010003426.1:0-12478 GCA_036897195.1 Plantago coronopus | reverse complement strand
TCGTTTATTTTGATTGCAAACTTCGTCATATGAAGGTTTTTTCCAAGGCAGGTTATATAAATGTCGCTAATGTATTCACACCATCGACAGTTGCTTGTAGTGGCATTCACTACTTCATTGTGATGGCTAACAATCAAAAAACTGTTATTCAATCTTCTTTCGTTGTGCGATTTATGAAGGTCAACGTCTTACTTTGTGTAGTATTTCTGTTCTCTATATAACTCTATATGACCAGAAAATTAGTATTCTGTTTTATTTCCACGTAAACTAGATGATCAATGCTAAAATATTTACTTAACCCTACATGTTACTGATAAAATGTTAGGGATCGATATAGTACGGTATACTTAAATACTTAATAACCTTCTTATTTTAATATTTGGTATGATGATATGTGTAGGTAACCCAACCCTGACCTACATGCAAATCAAGATTCTTTTGTTGTGGTGTGGGTGATTGGTGACCATATGGATACGAGTAGTAGAGCCGACCAGTATATATTGCATTGCAATTTAGTGACACATGAATTTGAGCAATGCTGGCATTTGGCACCAAGTCCCTTAAAATCCTGTCTCTTTCTTCCAACTTGCCACTACAAAACAATCCATTCTCACCCAATTCCCTGCTTTAAACAGGCCAGAGATAAGATAACAACCCCATTCAGCTTTATAAATTAGTCAATTTTACCGACACATTTTAAATGACTTTTGCATTATTATTTTTTAAAACTGTAAAGGGTGACTCGAACTTAAATGACTTTTGCATTTCTGACTCCCAAGTTAATTCTAGATTCCGCCCCTAACCCCACATATTAGTTTCGCTATCTATATCACTCCTGAGAAAGTGAGACGAATAAACATCACAATTATTTTTAATTATATCTATAATATTTCTCCGTTCATTGAGTTTGTATTTAAAACAATAACTCCGTCCATTTTTATCTTGCCTTCACTATGTTCTTTTCTTGTATTAGCTAGCTACTCCTTCCTCCTGGCTCTTCTTGCTATCTCCTCCTAGCTCAATGTCAACAGAATTCAGATAAGTTCAACAATCTGCAGCGAAGAATCGAACAAATCATACAATGTGGATGAAGTCTCATGGCATACATTTCCTCAGAAGGGCCATGACCTCCCGGCCCTGCCATTATACTCGCAGCCCTGTCATTTCTCATCATTTCTACAGCAGCAGCAGCAGCAGCAACAAGAATGAGGAAGACGATATTGGCGAGACGAGTACAATGACGTATACTGAAGCAAAGAGGCTGATGAGGCTTGTAAATGTGAAGGCATTGAAGGAGAAGCTGGGACTAATGGAGGATAAGGAAGTCATACCTTATCATGAACTCCTCAGAGCCTGCCGGAGTACTGGAATCGCTAACTCACTCAATGAAGCTGCTGCTTTTGCTCGTATACTCGATGAAGCTGGCATCATTTTCCTCTTTCGAGATAAGGTCCACCTCCAGCCAGATAAGGTGATCTTCCTAGCTCCTTCCTCCTGCATTGCTTGCTCTTGATTGTTTTGTCTGTCTCTGCAATTTTCGAATATTTTTTTTCTATAACATGGGACCACAGCCTAACTTCGGCCACACGCACTTAATGCAATTGTTCACGTGATAGTCTGCAAACCACGTACGTTATAGTCAGTACGCTCAAATAGTTGATTGTTCTAAAAGTCCTTTATTATCTTCACCTTATGATGGAATGTTTTGTTATTTTCAACTCTCTCCAGATAATTGATTTAGTTATGAAGGCAGTACCACCCACACTTTTAACTGGAGACGGCTCGTGTAAAAACGAGCTCATAATTCTACAAAAAGAGAAGGAAGAAATCGATGATCTTGCACACAAGCAGGTTCGGAGTATCTTATGGGGTGGTTTGGTGCTTGCTATAGTGCAGATTGGACTGTTCTTCCGCCTAACGTTCTGGGAATTTTCTTGGGACGTTATGGAGCCTGTTGCCTTTTTCTCCACAGCGTTTGGATTGATCACAGGCTATGCGTATTTCATGATCACTTCGCGGGATCCTTCTTATCAAGATCTGCTGAAAAGACTCTTCCTGTCAAGGCAGAGGAAACTCATCAAGAAGCGTGGTTTTGATATAAAGAGATACTTGGAGTTGCAGAAAAAATGCACATTGCCTAAGGATGCACTACCAAACCTCAAAAAGCGCATAGGGGTGGATGTTGAACCAGAAGACCTTTTAAAAGGGCTCTGAATCTGATATCAGTACATGTAAACTGCTTCTTCAGTTTTATCACTACTAATTCAAATGTGTAATTTAGTTTAACAATCAGAAAGATTCTGGCAGATTGAGCACCTATTGTCTGGATTTTCCCTCTATGGAAGAATCAGGACAGAACCTGTACAAGGCTGAAAAATTAATCATTTGCGAGCATGTTACTTGTGCTCGATGAATTCATTCATACATCCCCCTGTAGGGATTCAAGATAGGCCTTGCGCAATCAAGAATATTTATGTAAATGCAGGGCATAATAAGATGAAGACAAATGCCATGGGGTGAAATGGACCCTGCACATTGTTGTCTTACAAAATTTCCCCGGTTGGAAGAGGTGCCTTTCTGCTTGCCAAGTTCATATTTACATAACTACACCACTTGATTACAAGAGTTTATAGAGATTGTTCTTTCTATAGATATAGAACTCGACTTCCAAGTTGTTTAGAATTTCAGTCACTTCATCTTCTGTTGATCCATTAAAGTGATTCACCATATCAGATAGAGAAACCTGCATATATTTATAGTATTAGATATAGCTGCATTCAATATCATGGTTTAAAGCTTTGATGACTGAAAACTACTTACCCCATCCTGAGAAGTTTTGATCAAGTCCAGAACGGAAGTTTCAGTTGCCTCTACCCCTGTGTTTGGTAATTCTTGTGGTGAATCAACTTTTTGGCGCTTACTAGGACATGTTATATCATCTTTAGAATCTTGTGGTATATCCATCTCAGATAATTCTGACGTGCCATTTGTGGATTCACCAGCTTTGTTGTGTTGTTCGCCAGATGAAACAACATCGAGTGATATTCCCATCTCTTGCATAAGCAAGCAGGCTTTTATCTGACCATAACTTACCTGTGGTGTTGCAGAAATGAACTTAAGTCCTAGGAAAGACAGCATAATGCATCTAAAAGTATCCACCTTATAAAGCATACCTCCTCTGGCAGCTCAGTTTTGATAGGTTTCAACTTTTCTTTGCCAACTTTGGCTACAACATTTTGTATGTCATGAAATAGCTCCTGCACTAATCCAATCTCGACACAAAATCTGGGCCAGTCAATTGGGCATCCTTCTCTTGCTGCTTCAAGGATATACTCAAACACAGTATTTTCTTTTATTGGAGCTGATCTAGATGGGTGATTCTGAAACATAAAAGAGAGCTTCAGAATAATAATAATACGGGTGAATTGCCTGTAAGAAATGCTATAATTAAATTCAAGAAGTGATTAGCATATTCTTCAAAGACTTACAGCAATTCGTTGGATTGTGAGCCCATCTTCTTGCCACATTTTCCAAGCTTCAAATTTGACAGGAGTGATTTTTCTATTAATTGGTACAGATGTAAGACTTCTAGGTGCAGGGGTAATGATTTTAGACAAAGGAGATTCAACTATGGATTCCCCATCCAAAGAAAGGCTCAATTCTTGTGATAGATGCCGAATTGTTTGTAACAAATGCTCTCCATATCTTGTTACGAAGTGCTACAGTTGAATCAAACAATTAAACGTTAGTACAAAGCAAAACTAATGAAGAAATTCCTAAGATACTCCTGGTCCATTTAAAGAACAAAAAGGTCATTTGAGCAGCGGAACTGCGAAAAGGTGAAACACTTGGGGGGATTATCAAACTGGTACAGAGCAACGTAAAGGGGAAGTTACAGGTAAATAAGACTAGGGGGAATTTGCAACGCCTTCAGCTTATTTCAAAAAGTTGGTAAATTGTAGTAGTAAGCCGCAGCTTATACTCTGTTGCAACCCCCCCCCCCCCCCAAAAAAAAGTTAATAGCTCATCTATGCTTCAGGGAACAAATCCGTCACAGAGGGAATTTATTTGATATTTATGACAAAAATTCAATTAAATGAAAAGAGTTCTTGATCAACAGGTCCTACAAGAACAAACCTGGTTTACGCCATCTATATTTGCTAATCTTGCTCTTGTAGAAGGTCTTGTCAATGTTATCTTTCTTAATGTCTGATCACCGCACAGTGCATATCTGAAAGATAGAAACAGTTTTATAAATGGCATAGATAAGAAAAACACGCATGATATGAATCTTTTTTCTCCAAACTATACAGCCAAATTGGGGGTCGTAAGGAATGATGAGCTTACGGAGCAGTTCCACTTTCTCTTGCCAACTTCATTCTTTCTTGCACAAGCATTTTGTAAAGCTGGTCCTCAGCCTGAATTTGGAGTTAAAACAAAAAAAAGAAACAAATGAATGAATGTCATCATCATGTGGTCCAAAGTAGTCATAGTTTGTCGTAAATGAAGAATTAAGAGGATGAACTAAATGCTTATGCACAAGCTCAGGGGTTAGGAAGTTTGAATAGTAACTAAGGTCAAACAATGTAATAACTAGAAAAATAAGCAAAACCAAACTAAATAAACTGCAAGAGCAAGAAGTTTAGGATCTCAGGAGTAACATACCTGGGACAATCCATCTGACTCATGCTGAGACAAACCATTGACGAGTCCTGCCTCACCGTCTACATCCTTACCCATCATATCTGGAGTTAATGGCAGATACAATGGTGGCTGATGATCAGGACGGCAGGTACTTAGGAATTCCATCCCTTTTGGTCCGACACTGGAACAGGAAAAGCACACCAACTAATTAATGCGTCAAGATGAAACTTGTCATCTTATACTTCCTTTCATGAATATACAAAACCAGAAGTTCAGATACTGTATATTATTGTTCACTAGTCAGAGATGAGAACTGTATCAGATACAAAGTAGTCCCTCCATCCATCTAGAATTTGTTCCCTTCCCTTTACAAACCCATCAAGATAATATTGTCCATACCCAGAATATAAAATTTGACATGCCACTACACATCTTAACCTCTCCACTATCTTCAATATTACACAAAATGCTTCTCTATATTACTCCACCCACCTCCCTGCATAAAAAGACATTGATTTGAACGAAAGTTGACCACATCCCGCCCCTTGTATATTTCACGGTTGGTACCTTAGAGAAAAAGTTCAAGAAGTATGGGCAAATTTTAGGAGGGATAGAGTTATAGAGATGATCAGTGAGCAAGTGCCCTAGAGATCTCCATCCCTACAGAATTTGTTTCCTTAGCTTTACAGTCCATTTCGGCTCTCGATAAGATTTGCACAGACCCATATAAGCAACTTTGACATGCCACTACACATCTTACCCTTCCAATATCCTCAATTTTAGACAAAATGCCACTCAAAAATACTCCCGGCATTGATGTGAAACAAAGTTGGCAAAACATCAAAGAGTTGGTTCCTTAAAAATTTCGTAAAGTATGGGCAAATTTAAGACTGGTGGGGACGTGGAGTAATGGATATTATGATCAGCCGGGTCAGCTAGTGCCACAGAAATCCAAAAATCACAGAAGTTTAGCCATCTAGGTAGCAGCTAGGGAATTACATCTTTTGATCAATTAGAATGTACTACATCAAAAGAAATATATATATTGGGGGAAGAAAACTCAATATAAAGAAACTTGGAGAAATGCATGTGCCAATGGAACTGCATTTACCTCACAAATTTGTACATATCTCTGAAGGTCTCAACCACATAATCTGCACCAGGATAGAAAACACTGTATTATTTTTCTGATGAAACAATGTAACATAAATAAGCAAATCAAGCAATCAATGATTAAATATACAGATGCTATTTTTAAACAAGATTTTTTTTGTTCCCTATACGAATGTGGAGAAATAGGTAATAGTGCTTTTAGAATCTCCAGTCAGTGTAGACAAATATATAATTAATGAAATGGTAATCGAATTTAAATTACGTTAAGTATCACTTTCAAAAGAGAGACTCTAGTTATCTAGTAGACTTTGTGAATTCTAGAGCCAAATCTGTACCCTATGCCAAGTAAAGCAACAATAGCCGAAGGACCGATTTTGACAATTTGCCATCTATAGGTTGGTTAGATGTCAAATAGAGAGGATCATTGAGAAGTCTTATGGGTGTCCACGAAGACCTGAAAGGCTGAAACATTGGCTCTATATTCTAAGATTCCCAGTAAAGTATCAGTTACATATGAATACTGCTGAATACTGATGTCTAGAACACAAGTGAAATATATTTCATTTGATTGAGAGGTTCATGTTACTGTACATACCACGTGAAATCAACTGATAAGCTAATGACTTCCACCAATTAGCTGGTAACTCTTTTCCAAGTCCATGAAATGGAAGCTTATCAAATTGGGCATCAACAATTTTCTTCGCCTGTAACCATAGAGGAGAGAGACTACTGTTGAGTGAGAATTAGAAAGTGTAAATGTGATTATTACTTGAACTATTTCCAGATCCACTTTCTCTGAATATTGATATAGTTGTAGAATACACTGAGTCAAGGCAATTGTTTGTCAAGAAATCAACAGTACACCTGTGTTAATTGATGTAACAACCTAACAAAACAACCCTCCAGGTTGAGACTAAGATATCTGAAAATAATCAAACATATACTAAAGGCATAATTAATCTAACTACCACTCCTGATATATAACACTTGACATACGACCAAAATTATAATTGAAAGCTTACTCGAGATCCACGAAGTACATCTACAGGTAGGTTGAGACCCCAGTTACCCCCGCATGCCTGAATGCAAGCCATTAGAAGAAATGCTTCCCTGGACATATCACTCTCCTTCTTTATGTTGGTGCAATTATCACAAGTTCCTGCAAAAATGACATACAGAACACTTGTTATTTCATTACAAACAAGTGTAAAACTATCCTAGACATGCCAAAGCTTTATTTTATACAACTATAATAGTTTAGGTTTAGTATCTCTTACTTCTATGGACTTGAAGAAAGGCCAGAAAAATGTAACAGTCTGCTTTGGAAATTATTCAGGTAGTATGGAATGAGAACACCTCAGATTAAGGAAATATTTTCAATTAAACATCAGAGAGAAAAATCATGGTCGTACAGTTTTGAGCTACGTAATCCCTTTTTTTTGGGGGGGGGGGGGGTGTTGACACTTTAGGGAAAACCATTACTTTAATTTAGAGATTAGTCAAAAGAGAGAACGATCATGGAAGTTTTGGAGTTCTGTATGAAAAAAACATTCAGCACATCAGACAGGAGACAATATCCCAATCTATTTAAACGTGAGAAACATATATCAAGTGAATAGCACTTCACTGCCCAGAATCAAATAGAATAAAAGGAATTACCCAATTACTTATGGTTGAAAAGGGGAGTTATAAGGTGGTCTTGCGGTAGAGGTAGAGGTTTGGGGTTCGAGCCATGTAGGTCGCAGGTTTAGATGTTTATTGATTTGCTTGATAGTTTGTAATAGTTTGCTTATTAAATTTTTTTAAAAAAAACTTATGGTTGAAAAGTTCTCTGTGATTTGTTGCATTAACAGGGATACATTGTTTATAAAGTTATGTTACACTCTTTCGTTTATGTGGTAAAGCTTTTGGACAAACTGTTACTTAAAGGTTCATCGATATTTTTAAAAAAAAAAAACTAAATATGGATGAACCCACAACTATAAAATGCATACGTATTCAGTGAACTAAAGTAAATCATAAGAGAAACCCCATACGGTTTTGAAAAGAATTTTAGAAAATATCTTGGGAAAATGTTAGGAAGAATCCAAACCACAGCTATCAGATGGCCAGCTCTCGCCGAAGTATTCTAACAGGAACTTTCTCCTGCAAGTTGACAGCATACAATAGCGTTGCGCAGCAATATATGACTCCATTATTGCTTTTCTTTGGTCCACCTGGTTGAATAAGAACACCAGGAGAAAGCATATGAAATCAGAACATTGCATAGTAGTTTGAAGAGAAGAAGCTGTGTCTAGCTCAGATAGTTGAAATTTTGACAATGAAACATACACTCTGTGCCTCAGCACAATAATAGTCGGCTTTCGCAAAGTCACTTCTTGTATAATAGAGATGGCAGAACGAAGGAATCCCATCCCTACCACATCTTCCGCTCTCCTGGTAATATGATTCCAGACTCTTTGGGCAGCCATAATGTATCACGTATCTCACATTCGGTTTGTCAATACCCATGCCAAAAGCTACAGTCGCGACCATGACAAAGAACTCATCTGTGATGAATGATCTGCAACAAGTAAGAAGATCAGTGCCATTTCAGAAGTTAAAGGATAATTTTACAGTTTATACCAATTTTGATACACCAGAACCTAGAAAATAACAGAACAAGAACTTAGCATGCTAGATAATTAATTAAGCCCTCGTGACAAAGAAGTGCAAGGCCGCAAGCATATGAATAACTTTTTAACATGTATGTTCTGCCACGTTGAGGGAAAAATAGTAAGAAAAATACTTCTGGGAAAGACAATTTAGCATGGCAAACCTATGGTATTCCTCACGTGCTTTATTGGACATTTGACCATGGTACATCCCAGCTCCAATTCCTGATCCTTTGAGGTACTCAAATATCTGTAGAAACCATTAATTACAAAGAGTAATTATCAATTTATCCAACATTGTATGTTTGCACTTTTCAAGACAAGTGCATTTGCTATTTCTAAGATGGACATCCATGTAAACTAAGAGATGCAAAACAGTAACAAGTATAACATCAGAATTAACACAAAAGGAAAAACCTGCCTGTTCAACATCTTTGACGGTTGTACAATAAACTATTGTTGAACATGCCTTTTGTACATATGTCGATATTTCTTTCACAAGCTCATCCAAAAAAGCATTTCCCCGTTCAAAAGATTTAACATTGTAGAAGAGATTTTGGCGGTCGAATGAACCAATCGTCACATGAGGAGATTCCATCTTCAGTGACTTCATAATATCAAAACGAACCCTGGAAATATTGAAATATATTCTGAGCTTAAAGCAGAATGGATTTTTTTTTTTTTTCTACTTAAAGCGAATTACAGTGGAGTTGTTATTAATTCCAAAGAAATGAAGGCAAAATGAGACTGTTTCCTGGTATACAACTCGGACTACTCTGTGAGCATCCAAGAATAACAACACCAGCATTAAAAAAAACAAGAATGGTGAGTCTGAGTATTATTAGAGCACTAATATACGTCTGTCTAGTGTATAGTATATACTTATCCAGCTAATAAGAGCACAGTTAGAGAAAGTAAAGATAGCTCCCAAATGGAAAAAGACACTAGTTGAAGGGGTGAGGGAGAATAATTATAAATTATGTATCCTTTCTGCAGGCTTGGTAAAGCTTCTTATTTTTTATCACGGACAGTTAAAATTTAAAATGAAAATAAATTCAAATGCTGGGCACTGCACTGAAAAAAACTTACCCGTAGAATAACCAACACGAGCCAAAACCACCTGTTAGAGCTCTGACACTAATGACACAGAGGTATTGTGTTTGATACCATCCAATGGAATGGGCTATTTACAATTTTCACTGGGTAGGCCATTTAAAGTGGTCACTTGGTTTTTCATTTCTTATAATCTCATTATTATGATGTAACGTTGCAAGACGAGGACGACAAAGTTGATGTTATGTGGACACCAGAAAAGTATTGGAATAATAGAATTGAAGAATACACCTGCAGTATAAGATAATGCACAGACAAGATTATTGCAACTTACTTTTGAGTAGCTGTGGCGGTTAGTCCAACAAACGGAACACTCGGGAGAATATCACGCAACCTGTCCAGTTGTTTGTACTCCAATCTGTGAAATAGGCAAACCTCAGCGATACTGATAAAAGAATCAGAGACAAATTTTTGAAATAAATTGAATATCAGGTAGATTGAAGACTAGTGAAAGCTTTTCACGGCAATATGCCATGAACAGGTGAAGAAACAGACTGAAAAATGCAAGCATGTTCTAGCCATTAGTGAAACCAGATTTCGTCCTTGCATATGTCAGGATAGATGTGTTCCATACATAGTTATTCATGAAAGTACGCATCTTCCTTCAATATAGAAATAAAGATGTTATCCATGAAAAGCATTCATGAATGCAAATTTATTATTTGAGTATGACGAGATAAGATGTATTTCACAAAAGCTAAATTTCATGTGATGACTAGCAATTCAAATCGTTTGCAAGTTATCTCCAGGTGACCTTCCATGAATCAAAATGAGTTGTGTAAGCATTCTACTGACTGATCACTGTCTTGCTCATAGCCCAATATACGAGTCCTATGAAAAGTTAGTACTGGAGCACATGGCTATGTGAAACCTCCAACAGGTGATCTTGAAAGTGCAGTCTTCTCATCTATCTTTCCAATTAAATGTTTTAGCTTAGGTGCAGCATGATATTTATACTGAACGCAAGAAACTCAAGAATGTTGCAATGCTGACAGAGATATTTCCTAACATACAGAGGTATGATGAGTTCTTCTAGGTAGCAAAACAGCCAAGCATCTTGGTTCCCAAGCACATAATGCAGTTATTGTTTGAAACGAATTAGAATTCCATGGTCATAATTTACCATACATGCAACAGTCTATATCTTCCACTTGTCCAACAAATGATGGAGCTAAATGAAAATGTGGCAATTAAGCGTTAGGTTAGCACGGAACTGACCGGAAACTATGGCCCCACTCAGATATACAGTGTGCTTCATCAACAGCCAATAGACAGATTCCTGAATCCAGCAATCTTGACCAAAAACTGTAGTAGCATTGAGACGTGATCATAATCAAGACGTAGAAGCATTACTAAAGTCAAAGAAGCTAACAAAAAGGTGAAGAACACAAACAAGAAAAACAAACATGCAAACAGGAACTCCGCAAGAATTTCACATTCATGATATCATGATTTAGTAATGCAGATGGCGATAGCTCAAGTTTAGCCTTAAATAATAACTTAAATCAATAGCCTATTTGCTTGTGTGTAATAGATTATAGTTTCACCCGTGATTAAGATGAAATGAGCATCCGATAATGTCAACGAAACCAGAACCCAATATTGAAAAAACACACAGAAAGCTCAACAGAATGTTAGATTGGATTGAATTAACTGTACAAGCATACAAAATGACAACACTGAAAGACCTACACTAGTAAACAAGAAAAGAAAGTTCATCTGTTATGAGCTAAGTGTACCTAGATCCAATAGAGCAGGCCCTCTCTGGTGTCATGTAGAGAATACCGTATCCACCACGCTCAGCATTACCATGTACACTGGAATCAGTCTGAGCACTGGAAAGATACTCGGCGTTAATACCCCTTTCCTTCAATGCCATAACCTAAGACATTTGGTAGCAATTCATAGCATGACAGCAACTTAGTAAGTAGAGATAAACCGATATTATACACCAATATAACAAAATCTCTCAAGTCCATATTTGCAGTACTATTTATATACACCCTTCGTGAGGAATAGATGCTCTCAAGTCCATATTTGCAATACTTTTCATATCCAGCCCAGACATGTAAGCATGTATTGCACCAAAATTGAATACACTATACTAAACGCGGATCAAAACATGATATATCACTGTATGGATAAATCCAGCCTAATATATCCTAATTTACCAATGACGAGTTCAATTGAAAAAAAATGTGAGTAGAGGAAACAAAGGAAGAAACCTACTTGGTCTTGCATTAGAGATATCAAAGGGCTTATAACCACAGCTGTCTTTTTGGCAACCAATGGGGGCACCTGATAGCTTGATTACAATAACAAGGGTTTGATTGAGCTAAATAAGAAAAATAAAAAAATAATTGAGAATCGGAGATTGAAAAGTAGGAGTAGAAGTACCAGAGGGACTTGCCACTACCAGTGGCCATGACGACGAGGCAATCATTCCCTCGCAAAATGTTATCGACGATTTCCTTCTGGTACGGACGGAATTGAGAAAATCCGAAGAATTTCTGAAACCCCAAACCAGAAACAGATGAAATTACGAAATACTAGTATGCTAATTGCAATGGAGAGCAGTGGAAAGTGGAAGACGAACCTTGAGAGTAGACTCCATTTCTGAAGAGTCGCCAAACCTAATTCATTGCTTTTCTGAGTATAAGTAAGTGGACTGCTGCTCAGTTTTTTCCCGCCTTTTCAATTGCAGGGGGAGAAGATAACTTGTTTTCCGCCGCAACTAAGGGTATCTCCAGCAGTGAACTGCCTCACACTCAACCTCTACTCACTTTTACACAAAAATGTGCTAAAGCAGTTAAGTCTCATATTTATATTTCTTTTCTCATTTCTTTCTTAAATCTCATTTTTACAAGAAATTTATAAAATTGAAAATTCAAGTGGAAATCAAAACACAAAAAATAACAGTTTTACATTATATTTTTAATTAGGGGTGTACATTA
>JAYMSL010003425.1:0-12478 GCA_036897195.1 Plantago coronopus | reverse complement strand
AATTTCATTTTCACCCTTAACTTATTTTTATTTACATAAATTTAACTACAAATAATTTAAGTTTTAAAATAAATCAAAATTAATTTTAAAATGAAAAATAAATTAGAAGTCTCCATTAATGGAGCTTCCCATCTTCTTCATCCCTTTTCTTTTTCTTATTTCCTTTTTTTAACATTTCATTTAAATGGGCGGAGCTAGCTCCGACATGGGTGGAGCTCCACCCAGATCTGGGCGGAGCTCCGTCATGGAGCTTTGACAGCTCCGCATGGGAGCTTTGCTCTGCCATGGAGCTTTGACCAGCTCCGCCATCGGAGCTGCTCCGGGCTAGGGGATAGCTTGGAAGCTCCGCCCATTCAATTATTTTTTAAAAAATGAAAGAAAAAGGAAGGAGGAAGAAGAAGCTTGAGGTCTTCAATGGAGGATGTGCACTTGATCTGCGTATTTCAATCTTACACACTTCAAACTATTTAGCATTTGTGAATTATTACATATATATTCCCCCCACCCCTATTGGATCGCCACTTCTCAACTGGTTCATATTAGATCAAACAATTACACCAAAGTCCTAAATCCAGTTTTTAATAAACACTATTAAACACATATGCATCATTTGGACTAAATTTCAATTTTGACACGTTTACTAATTTCATTTTCACCCTTAACTTATTTTTATTTACATAAATTTAACTACAAATAATTTAAGTTTTAAAATAAATCAAAATTAATTTTAAAATGAAAAATTAATTAGAAGTCTCCTTAATGGGGCTTCTCATCTTCTTCATCCATTTTCTTTTTCTTTAACATTTCATTTAAATGGGCGGAGCTCCGTCATGGAGCTTTGACAGCTCCGCATGGGAGCTTTGTTCCGCCATGGAGCTTTGACCAGCTCCGCCATCGGAGCTGCTCTGGGCTAAGGGCATAGCTTGGAAGCCGTCCATTCAATTATTTTTGAAAAAATGAAAAAAGAGGAAGGAGGAAGAAGAAGCTTGAGGTCTTCAATGGAGGATTTGCACTTGATCTGCACGACTCGAAATAACACAAAGAAACTTAATTTTTATACTATAAACAAAAGGGAAATACTGGCATGGACCGTGAACCATAACTGGCAAGATTTTGCAATAAAAACATGTGTATGTGGGTGATGGGAATCCGATTTTCTTGCCAAATAGACCTGATAGTTAGTTTTAACCAAAAATAGATTAGATTTTGTACTAAGTGAAAATTAAGGGGTGTCACATCATTTTTTTTGCCACGCGGACAGGCTAAGCTTTCAAGAAATCATTGAGTTTATATATATATATATATATATATATATATATGGATTTAAATTTTTACAATTAAAAGTACTATACTCAATACTTAATTTCATACAATTTTGTCAGTAAACATCTTTGGGAATAAAAGTATATAAATATACTCATTGACTCATTGAGACTCATTGGGTTTATTGAGTAGTAGTCTCTTGACAGTAGTAGGCTTGAGTTATTGAGACTCATTGAGTTATTGAGTTTACTTTAAACATGGTAACTTATTGTGTAAAAATATATGATACTATTTCCCATTTGATTTAATGCTTTCTTTACCGCAATAACGTGTTTATTGACTTATACTTTTAATAATAATCTTCAAAATATTACTATATTCAACTCGTTTAGATTTCGATTTGTATACTTTAATTGTTTGAAGAAGGTAAGTGAAGGAGAAATAAAGATCAGCAATATTTTGCCTAAAAATACAAATTAACTGTTATTCTAATCAAGTTGGCGTAATTAAGCCTGATACATGGTCACCTTCAAGTACTATACTTTCCCAAGAATTACGGAAAATTTGTACGTACCCAAGAGAGCCAGTGAACATCGAATAAGCTAGCCCAACTTGAACGACTTAGTTTATGCCTCTTCCATCCAAAATTTCTTAGTTAATTAATTGTATTTAAGGTTTAAAATTGTTTTTGTATATATTTATGGTGTGAAGATGTTACGTGATAAAAGTATATAAAGTTTTGTATTGTTTGTGAAAAAGTAGTTAGTATTTTAAATGTAAAAATTTAAATAGTTTAGTATCGTTTGTAATTCTTTTCCAAAACTAACTAAATCAATAAAGTCAAACATCATATATTCTTCTTAACTAATTAAATAAGCGTAATCAAGAATTGAACTTCATCTTTTACATGTGGACACTTATAACATATATCCCAGTCCGTCATGTGTATTTGCATTAAAATGAAGTATATATTCCAGTATTAATCTTTCCATGGATGTATTCCAGAGTCTTTGTAGATAGAGTGCGATTATTGATGACAATAGAGCCCACATCTTTCCTGGAACATCTGCATAAAAATTGAAATTATAAATTCTCAACTAAATTAATTCTTGAAACAGGAGCATTTGGAATGGTTTTAATGTGAATAAGTAATTTGAAATTCTTACTCTCTCTGATCCATCTCCGCATGTCATTCTCTTTCTCTGTATCTTTTCAATTTCTTGAGACATGTATCTCTCTTTTTTGAAGATTTGCACCAATTTTGCTGGGTATGTTAAAATTGTGTATGAGACTCTGAATCTTTTTTTTTTTCCGGATCGGTTGGATAGTTTGGCAATAATGGTTTAATTTACTCCTTGGAAATGTGCATATTTATAGGGGAAATTGTCATGAGTCTTAACTGTCAATGATTGACCATTAACACGTTGTTAGTCAGTCTGCTCCATGATTTTAGCTAGCAATTTGAAATTTTCAAAATCTTTCACTGATTTGCAATTAATCTATGATTGTCACTAACAGTATACTGTACTAATAATAATACTAATAATAGGCAATTAAACATCTAAATCAGTCAACGAAACTGACTAAAATCAATGACAAACGTTTTCAAAATATTTCACTGATTTTATTCAGATGCTACTTTTTGGTGGTATGTTTTACATAAATCCGTAAATATTTCATAAGCACTGGTTTTCGGTTTTATTGCTCAGAAATCTTTGTACTTTCAAACAAATTATTAATTCATTCACATTAACACAATTAAGAGTAATTAAGAGTGTGTCTTAGTTTCCTATTTTAATGTGCAGAAAACCATCAACTTTGTTTCGAATTCGGATTTTGAAGGTGAAAGTGAGTAGATGACACATAGATGAAAGAATTAGTTTTTCCCAAAAATAAATTCGATTTTGTACTAAGTGAAAATAAAGGGCCTCCACATCAGATTTTTGCCACGTGGACATGCTGGGCTTTCAAGAAAACATTGAGTTTTTATATATATATGGATTGGTTCCAGAAACAAAATCGAGGGAGAAAAGAGTTTGAATGAAGGGGGAAAACATATGAAAATTGAATTAAACAAGAGACCTAAGCGGATAAGTCTGGAAAAATTGTTAACAACACGTGCCTTATTATTCGGCTATGAACATGTTGAAAAATAGTATGTACTGAAATTCTTGTAACATTAAAGTTGGGTAGATCTCTTGGGAGAATGTGTAAACCAAAAAAAAAAAAAAAACGGATAAATTAGGCTTAGCCGCTTAGTGCTCCATTGAGTGTACCTAAAATTCTTTAAAACTTTAAAACTTAAAAACCAGTGAACTGAACATAACTGAATTAAGGTGATTTTTTTTTTTTTGAAAATGCAAAATTTTATATTTTATCTATGAATATGTACAAATACGAGCTTAGCATGAAACTATCTCACCCGCAAAGTTCACCAGAACCTCACAAACCCGAACTCCCTCCTCCTTGACTTCAGGCATAACTACCCCGACGACCTTTGCCTCCTCAAAACCTCCAAGGGGAAAATCCAATCGGGATAAAACCCCTTATGAGGAAAAAGAGTGCAGCAGATCATCGGATGCCAAAAGTCCACCAAAACCAATTACATAGAAAGGATCCTACTACATACTACCCAACATCCAACCAAAACCAGGGCTATACATGAATCAGAATCTAATACAATCTACTCTAGTCTAAGCCCAGAACACTCCCCCATACTATCACATGAAATTCCAGCTAATTGAGCCCAATATGTCTGCCTGTCGATCCGTCACCCCACGTCTGTTGTACCTGCAAAATCAAAGAATACACACAGCAGACGACTATCTCGAGGATAAACACTTCACTGGTTCTCTAAACCAGTTACTAGAATAGTTATAATTACTCAAGAGACCATTACTTTTAAACCAAAACCAGATACTTACTTTGATATTTTCCGCAACCTGTTCCGCCGTCTGCTTTTCATTGGAGAAGTTCATTGTGTTCCTAGCTCACCACATGTGCCATACCGCAGCATGCCAAAACGTATCCCAAACTGCTACACTTAATGCCCCACACCCTCTCTTATTGATCTCATAGGACTCTTGTATGCTTTCACCAAACTCAAATTTCATATTCATCCAATTTGCTAACTCTGTCCAAATTTTATTCGCAAAACGACATTTGACAATCAAATGCCACGCCGATTCTAACTGTCCCGAACACCATACACATCGCCTGCTCTCTATGCTAAAGAAGACTCCCCTATTTTCCAGCTTTTCTTTTGTAGGAATCCTATCTTGTATCAATCTCCAAACGAAAGCGTTGACTTTCGGTGGTGAGTATTTATTCCATATTCTCGAAGCCCATGTTGCTACCTGATTTTGAGTCTCTCGTCTGTTCAACATTCCATATCCACACTTTGTTGTATACATGTCACCAACATGCGTTGAACAAAGCTGAATTAAGGTGAATTAAACAAAGCTTATAAGCATTTTTTTAAAGTATAATCCAAAAATGCGTTGAACATTTTTGTAGTTTACATAAATATTTTGTTAATTGATGATATTACTAGTATTTTACTCAACAAATTATTTTTTTGAAATGACAAATTTTTTTAAAGCTTATAATTAAATTACACCGAAAAATTAAAACGATGTGAAATGTTTGCATTCGACAACCAAACCTAACCGGCGAACGAAAGGAGACGTATCAACTGCCAATTAATAACACCTTCTACGAAATCATACTCTGTCTTAGAAATATTAGTTGATATTTTGCTAACTTCTTTTTTTGAAAAAGATATTTTGCTAACTTAAGGATCATGGTTTTCATGAAACTTTGACCCGAATTTACCGAGCCGGATGCTCTGTGGCAATCCCTGTGCCAAACCATGTGCCAACATTAATTATAATGAACTAATACTATATTTAACCTTTAGTGAATGAATTGGTTTGGATTAATAACAAAGGTATGTATAATTAAAATAATACTAACCTTATTTATATTCTCCTTCACCTGAAATTACATTTTGTCAAAGTTGAGCTTGTGAATTTTTAAGACAATTAATTCCTACTTAGACAATAAATATGTTTTGATCAATAAAACTTTATGATAAAGTGAAGAGTAATTTAAATCTGTATAAATTTCTCATATTTAGATTATAATGTGAATTCCTTATAATACTAAATTTCTATAAGATTAATCAATATAAAAATAAAATATAATTATAACGAAAATAATTAACTATATTTTTGTAAAATAATTTTATTATATTTTTATATCATAAGTTAAGATTAATATGCGGTTAAAGTTTGATAAATGTAGAGTTTAGATTAAGTTTGTAATAAAATGAATGAAATAGTAATTTGTGGTGAGAAACATACAATGTCAAGTTGAGTATTATTGTTAAATATAATTATCGTTAATAGAATATTTAGTTACTAATTAAATAATGTGAACAGATATTAGTACAAACAAATTCCTTGACTTAAAGAAGTTATTATTAACAAATGAAGCATAAGGTTGATAAATAGTGCAGGCACAGGGTCCGGCACACCATTTGGCACAGAGCATCCGGCTCGATTATTATAGTTGCTTTCATCTAATTTGTGAGAGAGATGACAAATAGAGGAAAACGAGCAGTTAAGTAATTATGTAAGTTACCTTTGCTTGAGGATTCCGGTGAAACAAGGACGAGTTGAATCGGAGCAGAGAATTCCTTCTTTAACGGGATCCATTCTGCTTACTTTACTTGGGAATTTGGGGTTTTAGGGTTGATTATTATTTAACAGTAACTGGAATTTGGGGTTTTACTTTTTAGGGTTGATTCTGATTAACGGTCACTGAAATTTGGGCTTTTTATTTTTTTAGGGGAAAATATGATCCATTGCATTAATAGTAAAAATCATCCGTCAATACCAGGTACAACATCCCTTGGTAAGAGTGTATCTCCCTGACTATCAACTAATGCAGAACTAGCTAATAAGTGAGCTAATACATTCGCAGATCGACGAACAAAAACAAATGAAACAAAAGACATATGTGTAACTAGCTCTTGGATTTCCTCAATCAAGCTTCCTGTTTGTGTAAAGTTGACTGCTCTATCTTGGGCCTGCTTGATAATATTTGTGCTATCACCTTCGAAAACGACCTGTTGGTAATTCTTTTCTAAAGCCATTAAAACAGCTTCCCGAAGCGCAAGACATTCAGATATTTCCGGGCTGCTGCTGTGCCTGAATATACGACGCCTCCAGGCCATGATCTGTCCATGTTCATTTCTTTCCACGGCACCAATTCGAGCTCCTGAATCACGCTTCCAAGACGCATCGAAGTTTATCTTTATAGTTCCATTGTCGGGGGTCTCCCACTGCTGTTCGGGAGCTGCTGCGTGCGGGGCATTATAGACAGCTTTCCCAGCTTTGTGGGAGGCGATCAGGTTTTGCACATATGTAACAGATGCCTGTGCATCAAAAGCAAGTTTCCCATGTTGTACCCTGTTTCTGTTTGTCCATAGACTCCAGCAAGTCATGACAAATCGAATAAACTCATCTGTATCGTATGCCTTTTGAACCTATGCAAACCAGTCCACTAGGCTATTAGAATCAGAATGAATAACATTAGAAGGTAAGCATGTAAGGGCCCATATCAAACGAGCGTAACTGCAGTCTCTAAAAATATGTAGCACGGATTCCTGGTGTGTAGCACAAACACCACAAATATTATCGATTAAAATGCCTCTTCTCTGCAGGTTTGGTTTGGTAGGAAGGGAATTTCTTATCAAACACCAAACAAATATTTTCACTTTATTTGGACAGTCAAGCTTCCAAATCCAGTTCCAATCTTCACCTTTTTGTATGCTAGAGCTACCCATGCTATTTTGTTTCTGCCTAAGCTTCAAGTTTTGCGCAATGTGGTAGCCTGAACGGACAGTGTAATGTCCATGGCGTGTATGATGCCATACTAACCTATCTGGTATGTTGCAATTAGCTAGAGGAATCTGCAAAATTGCTGTAGCGTCATCCTCCCAGAAAATAGTATGGACTAACCCTTCCTCCCATTTACCATCTCTAATCCAACCTGAGACAGTAACATCAAGTAACCCATTAAAATCCGGTGTATAGGGAGTAAAACCTCCTTCTCTTGGTATCCAAGGATCCTTCCAAATATTAACAGAAACTCCATCCCCCACTCTCCATCTAATCCCCTCTCTAATGATGTCCATAGATTCCATCAAACTCTTCCAAGTAAAAGAATCCCCATTAAGAACACCAGCAGTTAAGAAATCATTTGATGGGAAGTATTTTGATTTATATACTTTCCCTAGCAAGGAATCAGGATTGGTCAGTAACCTCCACCCTTGTTTAGCTAGCAAAGCAAGATTAAAACTCTTTAAGTCCCGAAAACCCAAACCACCCTCCTTCTTAGCAGCACACATGTTATCCCAAGCTTCCCAGTGAATAGATTTATTCTGCCCATTACCCCACCAAAACCTTGCTATCATGGCTTGAATTTCATTAAGCAGAGTATCAGGTATTTTAAAACAGCTCATAACATATGTAGGGATAGCTTGGATGACGGCCTTAATTAGTACTTCCTTACCTGCTCGAGACAAAGTTTTATGCCCGTATCCTTGTAATTTATTCCACACCCTCTTTTGGACTTGCCCATGACTGTAGGAAGGCCTAAGTACTTATCATGTTTCTCAACTACTCTCACGGGAAGTTGGTTTCTAATATTTCGGATAGTAGCCTCAGAAGTGTTCCTACTAAAAACCACAGTAGACTTTTCTAGGTTAATTTGTTGCCCAGAAGCTAGACTATATCTAGAGAGGATATCACAGATTTCATCAGCAGCAGTCGATGTGGCCGAACAGAACAATAGAGTGTCATCCGCAAAAAGCAAGTGAGAGATCCTTGGTGCTCCCGGGGCTACTGCCACCCCTTTTATCACCTCCCTCTCAGCTACGTCACGGATTAAAGCACTAACAGCCTCAGTAATAAACAGAAACAAATAAGGTGAGAGGGGATCTCCCTGTCGAATCCCCCTTTCCGGTTGAATTGGCTCTAAAGGAATACCATTCAGCAAAAAAGAGTAAGACACAGAGGTAACAATTTGCATAACAAGACTGGTAAACTGATGCTCGAATCCTAAACACTCAAGCACTCGTTTCAAAAAGACCCATTCCACTCTATCATAGGCCTTACTCATGTCAAGTTTCAATGCCATGAAATTTTCCTTACCCTTGACCTTTTGCTTTAAATAATGATTAACTTCATACGCAACTAGCACATTATCAGTAATCAGGCGGTTAGGGACAAAAGCGGACTGGGTTTCTGAAATAATTTTTGGCATATGGTGCTTCAGTCTGTTAGTTACAGCTTTGGAAGCCATCTTAAAGACGACATTACTGAGACTAATAGGCCGAAACTGAGAAATAAGATCAGGCTTTTTCGACTTCGGAATCAGAACCACATGTGTAAAATTCAGTTTTCGGATCAAGAACCCTATCATTCAAAAAAGCTAGTACACATTTGGTCACAGAAGTACCTACGACATTCCAAAATCTTTGATAAAAAAGAGCAGGGTACCCATCTGGGCCAGGAGATTTAAGAGGAAACATGTCAAACAAAGCTTTTTTTACCTCAGCTGGTGTGAAAGGTTGTCGTAGCTCCCGATTAATGTTCTCGTCGACTTTTGCCCGCATTACCTGTAACACATCCAATACTGCTGCATCCTCCGGCTTCCTGGATTTAAAGATATCACTGAAATGCTCGTTTATAATCTGACCCATATCATTGAAATCAGTACGAAGATTATTATCCTTGTCCCGAAGCCCCTCAATCTTGTTCCACTTTACTCTGTCTGTAGTTTTCGAGTGGAAGAATCGAGTATTTCTGTCCCCTTCTATCATCCACTGGGCTTTTGACCTCTGACTCCACATCAACTCCTCCCGGTCCAAGAGCTCCTCTAGTCTGGTTTTAAGCTCAAATTTCTCCCTTCTTCGCGCCTCCGAGTTACCCAAATACTGAAGCTTTTCCAATCGGTCCCGAATGGTGCTAATCTCTCGTTTCACGCATCCAAACTTCAGCTTCTCCCAGTTGGCCAGCCCAATTTCGCAGTTTGCTGCGTTATCCAAGAAGGCCGCATCTTCCATCCAGGAATCTTTTACTACCTCTGCGCAGTCGGATGCCCTGAGCCACATGCTCTTAAAACGGAACCGGTGAGGGCGACGGGGTTGGGTGGTTGTGCGGTTGGAAGCTGGCGGAGGCGGGGTGGGTTGGATAAGGATGGGCAGGTGGTCTGAATTTCTGGTATGGAGGTGGGTAACTATGGCGTGTGGGTAGATCTGGAGCCAACTGGTGGTCGCTGCTGCTCTATCGAGCCTTATCTCAATGTGATTCGGTTCAGGGCTTTGGTTCGACCAGGTGTATTGGTAGCCAGTATATGGTAATTCATCTAGTTCACAGTAGTCCATGGCTTCCCGAATATTACGGAGTCTCCACTGCGGGATTTCAGCGCCTCCTTGTTTATCCCCGGGTGTCACAACTTCATTAAAATCCCCACATACTAACCATGGTTTGATTGATTGTTGGGATAGGCGTTTAAGAAGAGCCCAAGTGTGTATCCTTTTTGCCGTATCCGGCTCTCCATAAAAACCCGTGAATCTCCAACTACTTCCATATGTATCAATTGATGCATCTATATGATTTTGAAACTCAAATGCCCTATAATTTATGATTGGGATCAAAGTGCTTTAGAATAAGTAATTATTGCATCACCCTACATAGTTTACATCTTAGAACATTCATATCAGTTCACCTAAAATGTAATATGTGCCTAAATATTGGTAAAAATTGGTGAAAAAATACAATGCAGCAGATTCCATAAATGTGATGGGCCCCCAGAAAAAATTTTGGAATTCTTTTCACATGCAAAAATTTAAGAATCTCCTAAAAAAATTCAAGTATATACTTTTTCTAAACCGATTTATTATTTTTGAATTTTATATATAAAATAGAGAATCTGATTTTATTTCATTCCTAAATACGTGTGCGGAAAATTTTATAGGGAAATAATTAGAATAAGTTTTAGGTGATATTTTATAAGAAAACTGATGTTAATGCTATTAGTACTTACATTACATTATGACTCATATATCCTCAAGCATAGCACGGTGTGCCATTATCTTGTTGGAAAGTTTTCCAATTAATAGTTAAAATACTTTGCCATGTATTTCTGTTTAGTTATGATTATATATATGAAGGTTGAACATGGAACTTAATATGATCAAGTAGACTTCCAGCGAATTTCTGGTCAAGTTAAAAATTGATTACGTGGACTTGAACACTGAAGATTTATCGGAAACTTTTGATGTGTGAATATGCATTAGGAAAATTTTCCAGTATTTGTAAGAGTTTGACATCGGTGTATTTTCAATTTTACTTTTTAAATATCAGATTTTGCTATATCTTGAAGTTATGCTACTGCAGGAAAATAAAATTTGACAAGTCTGGCCGTAGAGGCAGCAAGGAACGCTCTTGAAATGGCAGAAGTGCATCCTGATGAGGCAGAAGTTCATAATCGTATTTTTTACAGTCCTGCAAATTGTTTTCCAAATTCAAAAAGCACTTGGCTGCCAGAGTAATCCATTAGCGTATGACATTACCGCTGCTTGTAGTGGTTTTGTGTTGAGTTTAGTTTCAGCAGCTTGCACATTAAAGGTAAGAGAAGTCAACTAGTTGCATACAAAGTGATGGAAAAATCTTCTGTGATAGCCTGTTAGTTAAGTCATATTACAATGTTATGTGTTTAGTGAGTCAAGAATGTTCTCGTTATTGGGGCTGATGATCTATCTATCTCGCTATGTGGACTGGATGGACAGAGGATCATGTATCCTCTTTGGTGACGCTGCCGGTGCAGTGTTAGTACAGGTACTGCATTCACCTTGTTGTCGCCATATGTTATTCTTTTGTTTCTTTGTGGCAATCAGGCTGTTCATTCAATTCATAGTAACTATTAACCACTAACCACTAAGGTCTATGTCCAATTTGCATTTATAAAGAGCACCTGCAAGTCTTTACATGGATCAGAATGCTTCTTCCTGGCTCGTAAAAGAACCAAATTAAAAACTGCTTATGATGTGGATGTCATATAAGGTACTTAAAAGAGTCTGGAGATGGCATGAACTGAAGTAAATTAATTTGTCGATTAACTGACAATATCAGTTGCTTCTCAACTCATATAATCTGTCCTCTGCACTCGAATAAAATAATTCATACTTTGTGCTTTCTGAAAATTATTACTTTTGTTTTGGTGTTTTTATGCATAAATGAATATGAATATTTCTGTAGGCGTGTGATATAGAAGAGGATGGTTTATTTGGGGAGAGCTACCTCCCAGTACTATTTGATACATTGGTTTACCGGCCAATATTAGTAGGTTAATTTCGGTTCTACGGCGAAGCACATTTTTTGTATTGAAATCTCTAGTATGCCCTTGGTGTGGGCACGTGACATTCTCTATTCCCACTTTTGATATTTTCCATTATTTGCAGATCTGCCCCAAGTTCTGCCACATGTCATTTTTCCTCCTTTTTAAAAAAAAAATTTGAATTTTCCAATTTAAAACATTAATAACTTTATAACATAAATGATAAAAATAAATAAAAATAACCAATGAATTACTTTTTTCAAGACCTACAAATAGACACCAATCTCGACTATATTTCATCATACTTTTTCGAACTCATTATTGCATTCCTCGTTTTTTAGATTGAATTTCATCCCTTATCAATATATTCGTAATGTAATAAATAGTATCCGATACTAGTGTCATACGAGTGTCTAGATATGAGTATTCGGGATACTAACAAAGAGTATCCGGGATACCAGCAAAGAGTATCTGGGATACCGAGAAATAGTATCTGGAATACTAGCAAAGAGTATCCGGGTATCCTGGATACCGAGTAAGAGTATCCGGGATACCAACAAAGATACCGAGTAAGAGTATCCGGTATTCGGGATACCGACAAAGAGTATCCTGGTATCCGGGATACTAGCAAATAGAATCCAGGATCCGGGATACTATCAGAGAGTATTTAAAATATCTAAACTAAAATAGCTAAGAACAGTTATTTGCTTGAATCAAATCAATCTCTATCCAAAATGTAAAATCACAATTCTAAATCTAAATACAAACTAATTTGAAAAACCTAAATACAAACTAAAAAACGAGG
>JAYMSL010003424.1:0-12479 GCA_036897195.1 Plantago coronopus | reverse complement strand
TAGAGACCGACCTCGGGATTTACCTTATCACTATTCTATTTAGAATTGTATTAGGATAATCTTGGCAGAATATAAATTCTATTTTGGTGAGTAAAACGATGTTCATCAACCCTTAAGGAGCACACTGAGTAATGGGAAGCAAAGTCGAGCCAACGACTATAAGAAAAAGCGATAGCAACCCTGTGGCATATATTTATTGTTTTGCACGTTTATTTTCTCGCATGCATTTAACCTAAAACAAAAAATTAGATTAGCTTAGCATGTTTAATTGATGTATAAAATCTAGACTAAAATAAATAAATAAAGGGTTTATTACATATACCTCCCTGTTAGATCGCCACTTCTCATCTAACTCTCATTAGATGAAATAATTATGCCTAAGTCCTAAATCCAGATTTAAATAAACACTAACAAACACACATTAATCGTTTGGACTAAATTGCAATTTTCACACTTTCTATAATTGCACTTTCCACCTTAATTTATTTCTATTTACATAAATTTAACTACACATAATTTAAGTTTAGCGGATTTACTCTCACAGCCTGATAGAATCATCCTATGTTGATAGAGATTCCTATGATATCAAGTGTGAATGCTTATGAAGTGTTCTGTGTGCAAATGAGGTTTGCTCAGTTTGAGACTTAAACAAATGTTATCAAAATAATATGCAAGCTGAAATGTAAATAACACTTCTTATAGTGGTTTCGGGAGATGGTGTAATTCTTCCACTAGTCCACTTCGGCCTCAGCCTGGAATGCACTATTATAGAGCGGATTACAGCAAGCTTGCTAACACCTATAAACAGCTTCTTCCCTCAAGGGATTACAACAAAACCTAAGCTAACCTGAGAATAACACACAACCTATTCACTCTATTAACTAGAGGAAACAAAGTACCCAATGTATCTTTCACTTGCGCACAAGTTACTCCACACCGTTCTTTGCAACTTTTCACCTCAAAACTATGAATCTACTTTGTTACTTTACACACCAGTTATGGTTGTAAGATGATCTTTTGGTTTGATATACTTGGTTAAAGTATGATCGATACAAGGGTTGGAAATCTAACACTTAAACTCAAAACTAAGCTATAGATGAATATCAGTGGAGCTTGGTTGGAGAGCTTCTAAATGCTTGAATGATCTTTGAGATGTATGATTTCCAGTCACCTTCTTCAAATGGAGATCCAAAGGTATTTATAGGCAGGGGTAATAAATATAGCCGATATACACATTAAATGTCCGTTAGACACATTTAAATCCCACCCATTTCAAACCTTGTACATTCTCTGACAATGATGTTGACGGATTGCAGTAGCACACAATCTTCATGTAGAAAGCAGGATCCCACTTGGAAAAGTTGTCAGGTTCAAAGTCACCAACTACCAAATCAGCATGTGATCCAACACATTGATAAGGTAGTTTTACTTTCGAAGTCAATCCTAGGAATCTTTGTTGTCAGCCTGATGTAGACTTAACAATAGATAAACATTATCTTTGTCTTCAGCCTGAAAACTTCTTATCTTTGTGCATTGTACTCATTCTTCGATTCAGCCTAATAACTTCAAGCTTTAACCTTCAGCATGCGGAAATAATCTTTCAGCTTACCTGCACACCTAATCTTGATGAATACAAAAACACTTAGAGGAATAATCAGCTAGAAGCCATCTAACAATTTTAAAGCTTGAGTTCAACTTATTAGGGGTCATCAGCTTACTACTTATCCACACCAAAACTAACTAAGAGGCTGCTCTAGCATGCATAATATACTTTCCTACATCGCACCTATACTTTCCTCATGCGAATAAACATTCTGACAATGTATTGATATGAATAGAATATAAGAAATATAGAGATAATAAACACAAGATGTAAGAGAAAATATAATACATGAATTAGGGTTTGAAATCTGAACCAAACTATATTGAGTTTCTCCGTCGATCCATGCCAAAAGTCAATGTTGAATTCACAAACTGAATTCTCGCACGATGAACCAAGCACTAATTCAAGAATTACGTTCTTAAATCTAACCTAGCTATGAAGTCTCTCTACTGAATAAAATTATGAAACTGTAATGAAAATAATAAAATTAGGTCTTTTTATAGTAAATAGAAAGTAGTTACCTCGCAAGATTGAGCTTGGGCCAAAATCTGAATTGGATCGCGCGGCGCGCTC
Organism: Plantago coronopus; assembly: GCA_036897195.1. Classification (NCBI taxonomy): domain Eukaryota; kingdom Viridiplantae; phylum Streptophyta; class Magnoliopsida; order Lamiales; family Plantaginaceae; genus Plantago; species Plantago coronopus. Next base: position 10,303 of record JAYMSL010003424.1, on the reverse strand, counting down.
TTTAGGTTGCTAGCTATGAGCGGTGCGCGGTGCTGCCCTGTTCCGCCTGGCAACTCTCGTAAGTTGCTAGCTATGAGCGGTGCGGCGGGGTCTTCAAGGCATTCTCGGCAACTTGTATGTATATAGCCACTGTGCGGCGCGGCTTGTGTAGCACGCTGCGCGATGCCTGTTTGTGCTCCTTGCTGAGTTCATTCTTCGCATGGATTTGGAACCGACTTTTTGTCCCGACTCGACCGGTTATGCCCGTGCTTCATGCTTTGGATCCTTGCCTTCAAATAATGTTGGAAATTCATCAATTTATGCTCTGAATCCATCAAAATCATGAACTAACTTACAAACACAACACGAAACGAAAACACGCAAAAACTATACGAAACAATACGAACTTGAGAATAAACATACGCAAAAGTTAGGCAAAACGAGACTAATTGGATGTACAAAAATGTTGTCATCAGATGGGCACCCTTCAATGTCAGTGATTAAGCTTTGTGAATATATATAAGAGGAAGCAGACGAGAGAAGTATTGCTAGGGTTGTTATCAGAATGTGATTGAGACCCTCCATGGTGAAAATGAAATATGTATGAGTCTATAAGGAGGTACAGGGGCTGATGCTTGTAATTATGTAAGTAAAAAATTTATCCACCATGTTATGGAGTTCTGAGGCTAGGGAAGGGAGATGGATGATCTTTTCTCCGAGAAAAATGTATATATAGGGCTTAGGTGATTAGGTCTCTCAACAAGAATGTCACCTTCTTTATAGTTTTAGCGTGGTTTTTTCTATAGAGCCCCTCATGGTTTTTAATTGGTGTATTTAATGTAGCCACTAACTACTTGCCCGGGAAACTTGGAATCCACCTCCTTGTGTGTGTAGATTCTTCATCATCATCCCTAAAGGGACTTTAAAAAGATGATGTGGGTGAACATATTTTTCCCCAGGTGTGACTGGTGGTTCTGAGGCTTGACTAACTTTATATCATTTAATACTTTTAATTTTAAATGCTAAAGTGTTATTTAGTTGAAATAATATATATAAAGTCCAATTAGGTTTGATTTACTCTTATTATCTCCCTAAAATTCCATCAGTCGGTAAATCCTAAATCCATTCACCATGAAATACGTTTTCTTTTTCTTTGAAACGACAAATTTTAACTACACTAAATATACATCTATACCACCTTACAACTACATATACCAATATCAACCTTATATCTTCAATCTAAATCACTTTGTGCCTCCACTGGGGTTCGAACCCCCACCTCGCCTTTGCTAATCCAACATCCTTACCACTCGGCCACCCTTATAACTCTTGAAATACCTTTTCTTGATTTGTCTAAACACCATTAACGCAAGCACTCGGAGGTTGAAGACGAACGGATTTGAATCCGAGTTTAGGGAGGCCGAATTCGGAGTGAATCCATGGACCTTAGCTTGTATTTGGATGGTTTAGTATGGATTATGGAAGTTTGTTCGAGTTACAGGGTCCTAAGTGAAAGCTTGAAAAAGAACGAGGACCTTGAGTTGAGAAGATGATGGCATGAATTCGCGAACTAGATGTCATGTTATAACCTTATCTTGGCGAATTTAGAAGCATCAATGAGATAGTGCACTCAGCTGGTCAGTGCGGTTATATGCCTCCTGGACCTAGAGGTCTTGAGTTCAACTCCAGCGAGCAACAGATTTTTTGTGATACTTTTTATTGAGCTACCCCGTTAACTCCATATATTTACCAAATCATCTATGACCAATGGATTATTATTCCCAACTCCATAAAGTTACATATTTGACCCTTCAGGCCCTTGAACCGGCGTAGAGTTGTTAGGAGTTTGAAATTGATAACTGGATGAACGAACTAATGGATTTGGTGGATCGTGGGAGTTAAGCACGGATTTGTATCGCCTTTGAAGTGAGGGGGCTTTGTGACACTTTTGCTTAATAAAAATAATGCATTATTTCAACATTTCACAAGCTATTGATATTTTGCAACTGTTAATATTATATCGTGTTATAGAACTTGGTATAATATTATTTCTTGAGGATCAAGTATGCAAATTCCCTAGCTGTTTTTATATGATGTGTGTGATGTGTGAAAACCGTATTTCCTTTAATTTGAGATTAAAATCTGTTTTGAGCTCACAGTTTTGTCTATGAATTATGGTTCCCATCTTTGATGGTTTGAGTATGATGTGCTTCTGTTTTCAATGTGTTTTGTATGCTGACCTCTGTGCCACCGGACTTGCACTAGTGGTCATAGTGTGACCCTTTCTGAGCTGAACCCAACTGAAAAGTATGTTTCTGAACTGTTTCTGAACTGTTTCAGAATGTTCTGTAAAAGTACTACATGAAAGTGATTTCTGATGTATGTGCGGGGTGTAAAATATCTTTTGACCTCTACTTGATCCAATAAAAGTGTCGTGTACACTTCTCAATCCAACACTTAATCACTGAAAGGGGTAGTAATGGGGGTAAGTTACATCTTAAGGGCGAACTACACTACCCGTAATAGAATATCATTGGAACATTTGGGGATTGAAGTTGTGGTTTGTACACTGATAAATTAGTGTATTATGAGATCTTGTATAGTTGAGACGTGTGTAAAGGACTATTATTTTTGTATTGGGGATATTTAGATGCTCTGTATTACCATTAGATTTAGATTTATTGTAAAAGAAGGCTTCGTCTTGCCATAGGCCCATCTCACGATAGACGGTTGGTCGTCAGTATTTTGGTTTTGGGGCGTGACATAACCCTAATGGGCGGATTAGTCGTAAACTTTATGAGGTCTTGGGCCAAATTCTACTTGGATTTGTTCCGTACTTGGGCTAACAGTATTCAATTGGGCTGATATCGATTTTTTGCCATATATAACAACTTTCACTTCCACAATTATCTCACATCAATTACTTTCATTGGCCATTTCTCTACCTATAAGCCCCAAGCTTGCGATCTTCTGGTAAAACTCCCATCCACTTTACTATTTACTAGCTTTCCTATTTATAGATCTGAAATCCACATGTGATTTGGTAAGAAATCATTGTTTTCGATTTAATTCTAACGTGGTCGTGTTTTAATTAGCCATGTTCTTGGTACAAATTGTGTTTCTATTCCATTTCAAGATCGAATTGTATCTAATTAGTTTAATTTGTTAATTTTTCTTGATGATATAACCCATCTAATGTAAAACCTATAGTTAATAGGAGAAGGGATGGTTGCATATATAAATGAGTTGTATTACGCCTTTGGAACTTGGTTTACATTAATAATTTTTATAGCTGATTTTATTTTGAAAAATTGGATATGTTGGCTTTGATTCCTTGTATGAAAGGCTTCACGAATTTCAATTGCTATCTTATTCTAGTTTCTTGTTAATAGAATTTTTTGGCAATAAATTTGTTTTTTTTTTATTTGACTTGAAGATGGATTATCAACGGGAGGACGAATATCGTGGTGGAAATGTCGTACAAATTATTGCTGGTAATTTAGCAAATACGGTGAATGAGAACCGAGGTTCTTTTGTGAATGACCAGACTGCGACATGGAACCGAGAAGCCTTAGTTGATACTAACCCAAATTCGAATTATGATGGGAGACTAAAACAATCCCAATCCGGAAGCAAGCCACCAAATAAAAGGACTAGAAATTTTCAAGCTTCCGATGTACAGACTTCCTACAAATCAAATGATAGTAGAAAAAATTTCTACAAAACAAAGTTATGTTGCAAGTTTTCAGTAGGCACTTGTTCGTATATCACTAGATGTAATTTTGCACATGGTATGGAGGAGCTGAGGAAACCACCTCGAAACTTGCAAGAAATTGTTGATGCACACGTGAAAGGTCGTGGAGTTTCATCTAAGCCAATGGAGGAGTTTCGTATACCAGTTATAGAGGACACTCACAGGTCTTATAAAGGACGATATTGTAAGAAGTTTTGCACCGAGGAAGGATGTCCATATGGTGAGAACTGCACTTTTCTCCATGACGAGGAGTCGAAAACCCGAGAAAGTGTTGTTATTAGCTTGAGACATGATAGTTGTGGGAGTTACGAGGGTAATGAAAATGTGTCAAAGTTAAAGCCCTCCAATAGGAAGACCAAGATATGTAACAAATGGGAGCTTACAGGGTACTGTCCCTACGGAAGCAAGTGTCATTTTGCTCATGGAGTTGCAGGTACATTTTTTTATCTATTTTATGCTCCATCAATGATACATTAATATTAGTATGGCAATAAGTCAATGAAAATGTATATTGGTTGCATTTATTATTAGCCTACGCTTATCACAACCCATTTCAATCCCCCGGCATATTGTTATTCTGTTCTTTGGTTCTTTCGTACATCATGTATAGGTGACACGAGATCTGAAATATTGTATATTCCAAGTTTAAAATAATTCTTACCTTGAGGGTGGTCCCCATTTCACTTCATGTTTACTTTCTCTTGTCACAATATTTAGTCCATGTACTTAGGATAGTCAGTGCCTGCTTATAGTTACTTGTGATCATAAATTGTCGGTTGACTCTTATTCCCAAGCGGCAATATGTGTATTTAAGTCATGTGCGTTCAACGAAGTATAAGAATTCATGATTAGGATCATCCATTTGGTCCCAGTATGGCTCTGAATAGGATTTTAACATGTATTAATTGTGCCATTTTAGGTGTCCCTTTTAAAACCTCTCATTTTCATTCTTGAATGTACTATACTTCCACTCACAATAATAACTATATTTCAAAACTTACCGTATGCCACTTACTTTTCAAACACACTACCACTATTTTACTCAAAATTAATCCTCCATTATTTGGTTGACTGTAAAGTCAAGTGAGAAGCTTGGGAGGGGACTCAGGAAGTAAATTGGAAAAAAATTTATTTCACTAGTAGTGTGAAAGTATTCTCCTGAACAACATGAGCCTTCATGCATCAGATTGTTTCTCATGTAACACATATGGGTGAAGAACTGTGACTCTCATATGATAACACTAACTGACGAGTTCCTTACCAACAAACAATGTACTAAATTATATCATACATTTGTCTTTATTGTATGACCCTATGACATATTGTACGTATTTCCTGATGTCCATATGAAACAACTTCTGCATAACGATTTCTCACTCACAATTCTCAATAGCATCCAATGATTCTATTGAGGCGACAAATATTCATTGTTCTCGGTGTTTGTTGTAAAGTAGCTCATTGAATAATACTATAACGTTTATACCTTGATACCCTTGAATTGGAGTTTTTTTTTTTTTTTTGAATTGGAGTCAGTTTGCCTACTTAACTAGATGTTTGAGACAGTCTAGCCATGTGTATATGACCTGTGTAAGTTAAGCGTCACCATTTCACTTTGGTACTTCAACTCCGGAATTAAGTATGGTCACATGAATTGTGGAATGGTTCGTATGTATGGTGGAGCATTTGCTCGGGCTTTCCGAGAAAAGAATTCTTCTAGTTTGTCAACAATCTACTCAACCACTATGATGTCGTTGAGTGAAGCTGCTTTGATAGGGAATCTCTGTACTCTGTTAAGAACTAATTGAATGTATCTTGCTTTCTTTATATGTGTTCTCTGATTTCGTTCTAATTCTTTCATTATGTTAGTGTCTATGAAATTGTTTTACTTATCATGATTGCATGCATGTTGTGTTTCACATGTTGCTTGGTATTAAAAATTTATAAAATTCTTTCTGGTTTACTAACATAATGTTTGTAAAATATATAGTTAGCTAGGAACCAAACTGTTCCTCTTATCTCACACAATCAAGAATAACTGTACTAATTTAGTTCACCTTTAGAGAATACAATCATGACAACATCTGCCTAAAAAATGAAAATGGTAAATTGATGCTCAATACTTCCAATGACATACCATTTTTTGAAAGATATCATGTCTCTCCTAACCAAATTCATTGAACCATTACTGATCATTAGGGGTTTGTGGAATTTGGAGATTGATATGGTTGCCATCATAATTTATATTTTATGTCTTTCCTTGGTGGTCAGGTGTCTGCATAAACCTTGTGTGTCTTTGTTAGAACAAGCATTTTACAATAAGGAAGGTTGCAATCAACCCCATAAATTACATTATTTCAACAAGGACTATGCTTTTGTTATTTTCACTCACCATTATGATATTCTACTTATAAGATGCATTCTTGAGTTTATCGTAATTCTGAAACTTGATTGAACAGAACTGCATCATCATGGTGGAGGACATCTGGAGTCTGGGGGAAAAGATGCTTCCATTCTTGAGGACAAACAAGGAGCAATATCTAATTCAACAAACACTGTACTTACTTCTGTACCTCATGTGCCTTACAGTTTCCATATTGGAACATCATCAAAAAGGTTGCCAAATGCTAGCCAGAAGACAAGAACAGGTCCAAATCAGGAATGGAAGGGCCCTGACAAATTAAGCAAGATATATGGTGACTGGATTGACGACCTCTAAATCTTAGCGCGGTTTTTATGATCTCCTTGTTCAGAATATAAATTTTAGTACTGCTTATTATGTTATCATGTTGTTCGACTAGACTCGAATGCTTTGGATTATTTTCATTTGCTTGGTCTATTTATGCACTTGCTCTGAATTTTAAGGATTCTCCAGGAAATTTTTCATCAAATTATAGTATGACACCTCTATTACTCAGTTCATGCATCGATAGAGTTTTAAGGAGTTCCATATTATTTTGATATATTCAATTTTATACTTGTGTAGTGATTCCGTATTTACGTGCTAATGTTTTAGAACGACTTCACTTTGAATTCAACTTTATAAGTTACTAATAGATGTTTGGAAATAATTCCCTTATCAATGATTGAATTATCTGAGGTATACATGCCTACGTCAAGGGAGTTGCCAAAATTGTGATCGAATTTAAGCTTAGATGTCGTTTTTGTTTAGTTAAACACTAAAGTCTTCCCCTGGTTGGTTTTGAAGAGAATCATCAAATATGCAAATTGTGCATGTGCAATTATGTACCCAACCATTTACGCGTTTAGTGTTTTTTTTAATCTTTTCATCTATTGTTTCAGCTGGTCCTTATGGTAGATTGCATTTTCAAGATAGGGTGTAACCATTTAATTTTTTAGCATGAATCCTTGCTTGGTGAAGAGAATTCAGTTAGTAATAAGACATACTTTTGAGTTACCATATGATAATACTTTGCATTAATTAATCTAACATACATAACAACATCGTTCATTATAAATCCATGTTATATGAACAAATAACATGCGCAATGGAATTAATTATTAAACAATATAATAAGACTCAGTTGTTTAGCAACTTTTAAAAATGTAAAACAACTTTAAAACCGCTTACTTTCTCCTGCCTCTTTTCTCCATCCCGCTTCCACAATAAAACATCACATCCCACCCACCATTACGCTTCCACCACCAAACGTCGCATCACTCCACCACCGCTCTTCCACCATCAATTCCGCTTCCACCAACAAACGCCGCATCATCCCAAAACTTCATCAACAATCAAAGAGCGGCACCGTTACCACCAACTGCCACCACCGACTAATAGTGTGACCGCCCAGCGGCCCAACCTCTACTTTCTCATGTTAATTGCTGCAAAATTCTCCACAATTGCTGCTCTGATTCTACTCTTATCACGTCAATCATCTTCCCAATTATACTTGCCTAGCCTGGTGTTTCTCCATAACTCAAGTCTTGTTGATTGGAGGTAGGGGAACATGACTATAACATAGTGTGAAGTTGATAAACATTGCATATAAGGTGTTTGAAAAATTTACTGAATGTATGTATCATTTTAATATTTTTACTCATTTTGTTTGGAATTACAAGAGATTTTGTGGACCTTTCAGATATTTAATCATGATCATATGTGGTTCATAGATGTTACTATAGACTTGATCTCTCTATTTACTTTTGATTGAACATTTTGTTATGTTCGGGTCCTGGATCAAAGATATGTATCTCTCTATAGAATTTTTTAAAACTATATGTTTTGAGGTAGCTAAGAGTTGTCTTTCACATGTTCATCAAATTTCTTTTCTTCAAATTTATCAAGGGGACTCAGATGTTGCTTATTTTAGGATGTAATTTCCAAGCTTGAATTGGTACATTGTAAACTACTACATGGGGATTAGTAATGTGATTCAGTTATATATATAATGATATGCAGGGTCTGTGCCAGGAGGACCCTCTCACACGGCCCAATTTGGTTGGGGCCCTCAAAAGCCTTTTATAATCAGAATTTGTGCTGGTTAGTTCACAATAATTGTTGTTTGTCCTAGCAGAGAAAGCTAGTTGTTTAAATTGTATCATTTTTTGTTGTCCAGTGTTCGACACATCTCTTCCTCTTTTATATTTAACTTTCTTTCTATTTTAGTTTTCACTTGATTTATTTAACATTTCTTGGTTTGTTCTACCAATCCATTTATTTCTTCAATATGATATAAAACTTTGGTTTGATTATTTTAAGTACAATTTTTTGCATTATTCCATTTAGGTCCAATATTATGTATACAATTTTATCAAATTCTTAAGTCCTACTAACTTTAAGATCATGTGGTCTCACATATATACCCCACGCTCCTCCTTTCCTTATTTTTCTCTAAATTTTTGAAACAGTTCCATATATATATCCGTACACATTCAATTCGAAAAATTACAACATTTAGAGTAAAAACATTTTGCATTTAACTATGATAAAATATGATGTCGTCTTTCTCTTGGAAGACAAAAAATCTTGGTTGTACTATTATATATAGAATCATTTTCGATAAATAAATTTGATGTTTGTAACTTAGTAATATTTTGAAAAAGATGTTCCCCATTTTAATGCTACAATTTATAGGTGTTTGATATGATCACTATTTTAATGTGCTCTATCCTTAATTTAGAACCAGAAATTTTTGCACAGGGTCTCGAAAATATTAATCCGGCCCTGATGATATGGTTCATCTATTTATATTTATAGCCAGTTGGTAATCTTTGATGATCTCAGTTGTTTACTTGGTGATTGTCAGTCAGTGGAGAGGAAAGGATATAAAAACTGGCTTATTCAGGAATGTGAAATATTGAAAGGCAGGTTGAATGAAACTTTCTGAGTTGAGCGTGATGGCTCCAATGGTACCTATATTTTTGTTGTATAATTGGTATTGGAATTCTGCACTGATAATGGTGATATATGATGGCTTGTTGATATCAATTGTTGATTAGATTACACCTGAGTATGAGATCATAAAATTCGGGACTAAGATGCACTACAAAAAACTGCATCTACCGTGACAAAGCTATTTTGACAAAATGTAATTTGTCATAAAAGAGGTAATACCGTGAAATTTTTTTCATTTGTCACTATATATTATGTATAGACGTGGGAAAATATTATCTTGCCACAAATGCTTCATTTATTGTGAGAAAATTATAATTTCATAACAAATGTAAACCTTTTGTGAGAAAAATCTAATTTATCACAGTTATTGTTTTCTTATGAACAAGATAATAAAACGTTCAAAGTTATAAGTGCCATATTTCATCAGAAGAGTCTCCAACACATGCCAAATATCTTGAAGGAGGATGTTTGGAATGAAGTAATTTTCTACCAAAAGAAACCAAAGTTCAATAAGGCAATACCCTAATAATAATCCAAAACTATTGGCAAATGACAAGGTGATACCCCCAAACAATAATATGAAACATGCATTTGGCATAACATATATAATAAGGTAATGATCTAAAAAAATAAAATAGCATTGGAGAATAATAAGGAAATTCCCCAAAGAATAATTTAAAACATTTCGTGAACACGTACATAATAAGGTAATGCCCCAAAAAATTAACTAACTAACACACACACACACACACACACATATATATATATATATATAATTGAGTTTCTTGCTTATGCATTATCCATGACTTATTGCTCTTATTATGATAAGGCAATTCCCCAAGCAATAACCAACACACAAATAAATAATAAGGCAATGCCTTAAACAATAAGATAATACATATACATGAGGAGCCACCAAAGTATTCACATAATTTGCAATTTCACAACTGTAAAGGTACCTTTTGTCCACGAAATCAACTAAACTGGATTCAGTAATGCCCGCACAACCTTTTGGACGGACTCTAGATGATTAGCACATGCAAGTTCACCAATTAAGTTCATGCAATTTTTGGGTCGGAACCTAACTTCTGGGGTTACAAGTTTTATTTGATCTGTAAATATATTTTGTTCATGAGATTTATGATGTGGGGCAGTTATCTTTGTATTTTATGATATGACTGCCATGCCCACTATATTTGCAGGATCGATTGTGC
>JAYMSL010003423.1:0-12481 GCA_036897195.1 Plantago coronopus | reverse complement strand
GTATTCTTCAATGTTTCATATCCAAGTTACAACTCTTTTATAAACTAAATTTTAGGTTTATAAGTCTACTCATCACTCTCTCAACTTGATTTTGATCAATAGTCGCATTTTACTAGTTTTGCTAAATAGAGTTAAACGATGTAATGATAAAATTATCACAATCACTGACATATATAATTGTGATTGAGAATTTGTTCTAAAGTAAAGCATAATATTAGTTGAGTATAATTTGAGAATTGTTTTCGAATATTTTGTTATAGAACTAGTTTATTCTTAGTCTCATTGAGAATGATAATATTCTATATATTCAACTTTTGTGACCTTTCTCTTCATATTATATAACCTTCCACTTTTGATCAAAGAAATTTGATATCCAAAAATGAATCAAAGAAATTCATAATTAAATTTCTGAAGCTAAGGTATAATCATCAAGGTCCAACTAATGTATAAAATGTAATACTTTATGCGGGAAAAAAAATCACCTTGAAATATTTACCACTTTTATACATATAACAAATTGAAAATATTTAAATTCTAAATAAATGTTCATTCAAGTGGTCGTGCCGGAGTGGTTATCGGGCATGACTAGAAATCATGTGGGCTTTGCCCGCGCAGGTTCGAATCCTGCCGACCACGATTTTTTTAACAATATTTTGTTTATTGTTTCTTCAACTTTTTGAACAATATTTACAATAACAATATTTTGTTTATTGTTTCTTCAACTTTTTGAACAATATTTACAATATTTTGTTTCTTGAGCATCATGTCTAATTTAATCAATTTGTTTATTGTTTCTTCAACTTTTTGAACAATATTTACAATAACAATATTTTGTTTATTGTTTCTTCAACTTTTTTAACAATATTTACAATATTTTGTTTCTTGAGCATCATGTCTAATTTAATCAATTTTTTGTTTATACACCATGTCTAATTTTATCATTTCTTGAGCATCATGTCTTCTTGAGCATCATGTCTAATTGTATCAACGATTTTTTTATGATGGTTTATTATTTCTTGAGCATCATGTCTAATTTTATCAACTAGCTATGAGCATTTGTCTGAGTCTCTAGATGGAACTTATATAAATTGTTCGTATAAAATAACTTGTGAATACCCGTATAAGGTAGTGTTGATATTCTGTAGTTTGCGTTGATCATGAGACTGATTCAATTTGCTTGAATATAATAGTTGCATACCTGCATATATTGTCAGATTTTAAATGTACTGTTCCTACACAATGTTCTTGATTCAAGTCATGCATCCCAGTTCATTCAGATTTGAATAAACTTTAGTCGAAATCAGTGCGCTTCTGAGTATTGCATTTCAGAGCTGTAGGCCTATAACAGGTGCTGCATTTCATATCTCTTGAGCAGCAAAATCCAATATCATTACATCAAGATAGTCAGATATGAACTACCTAGCTGCACAGATTCTCCACGGAAGCTCAATGTGATGCCAAAACCAGAACATCAAGTTGATCAGGGTTGCATATAGAACAAAGGTTAGGTATTGGATGAACTGACTTATGATGTGATAGATTATGCCATCAGATGAATTGTCACCAGAATTTTCCACCAGATTGTCCTTTAAAGTCAAAAATGTACTCCTTCGTCCAGGATCAAGTGTCATTCGTTCATTTTATCCAAAAACATATATGGAATACAGAACATTTGGTGTCGGATTGAGGAAGTATTTATACTGATGACTGAGCAATATGTTCTGGTATTTTCTGTGTTTTTAAGTGAGCCGAAACTTCCTAAGGTCAAATATTGCACATTTCAATCGTCGCGAATTGAAGACAAGTTGTTCATGTGTCATGTATAGGGGTCCTAAAATATGTGGTAGTAATAAGTTTCATGATGCTATACTATAGTATCAAAAAACACAGATCAACTGGTTTACCAGAAACTAGAGCAAGTGAGAGCTAATGGAGAAAAATCAGATTAAGGTATGTGTGACAGGAGGTGCAGACTACGTGGGTTCTGTTCTTGTTAAAGAGCTCTTGGACAGGGGATACGTCGTCCATGCCACTCTAGTCTCAGGAACCTAGGTCTTGAGTCTTGACTCTCGATCCTTCATCTAGCTTATGTTCTTCAAACAAATTACTTATATGAACTTGCATATACCAGTCTCGTTTTTACATTTTTGCGCGTAACTAGTGTTAATGATTTGAGTTTCAGGGGATGAGTCGAAAGTGGGGCTGCTGAAGGGCCTTGCCAAAGCAGATACAGAAAGGTTGAACCTTTTCGAAGCAGACATTTATAAAGATAATGAATTTGCTGCTGCAATTGAAGGCTGTGAAGCAGTGTTCCATGTGGCTACACCCATGCAACACTATCCTGGCAATACCCGGGTTTGGTTTTAACTTTTGAACATAATCTCTCTGTTTGTCATCTAATAGTAGAGTACCGTATGCAAACATTAGACGGCCTAATGGTCCTAGAGTAAGAACTTAGATCAGGAATTACCACACCACCACGCACTTAATGTTAGGTACACTCAGCCACACCGGTTCTTATCTTACTAATGAGAAGTTCTCTTTTCTGCAATGCTAATGCAGTACAAGAACATGAGTGAGGCAGCCCTGGCTGGTGCGAAGAGCATAATGCATGGAGACTTGCATTAGATCAAAGACGGTGAGAAAGCTCATTTACACAAGCTCAATAGTGCAGCTTCACCTTTGAAGGAGGATGGCTCCGGTTATAAGGATGCCATAGATGAGAATTGCTGGACTCCTCTCGGTCTCTCATGGGATTACCTCACAGAAGACCTCAGAGTATGTCATCAATCTCTCACGCCGTGTTTGACAGTGAACTTAACTGATCGAAAAAACTAAACTGTGGTGTTAAGCTTTATAAGTAGTGGATAATGTTTCGCTTCGTTAGCCATGTAGCAAAGGAGAATTTCATTCGCTGCCAAAAAACATGTGGTTCTTAACTTTTCGTCAAGAATTTAGATGAACGGGAACCCATCGGTCCAGGACCGGACCGGACCGAATGTCGGTCTGGACCGGACCGAATTCTTGAATTTTCCTGGACCGAGGACCGGACCGAATTTGGCTCGGTCCGGTCCGGACCGGACCGAGGTGGACCGGAAGTAAGAAAAAAAAAAAAAGAAAAAAGTAAAGGGCCAAATTCAAATCTAGATCTAGATCTACAAATCCAACCAACTCTTTCTTTTTATCTCTCCTTTTCTTCTTTCTTCTGTTCTTCTTTCATTCTTACTCTCTTTCTTCTTCTTTCATTCTTTCTTGGGTGGTGGTGTTGGAAAAATTGAAGGTGGTGGCAGAGGAAAAGCGGTGGTGGCGAAGGGAAGGTGGGGTGGCGGCGGAGGGAAAGTGGGGTGGCGGCGAAGGAAGAGAAGTGGTGGTGGGTAGAAGGAAGAGACGGGGCGGAGGGACCGCTGTCTGGGGGTGGAGGTAGGCGGAGGCGGGGCGCTTGGTTTGCAGAAGAGGGCGGAGGGCGGAGGAGGGCGGAGGGGCGGAGGTGGGGGAGGGCAGAGGGCAGCAGGGGGAGGAGGAGGGAAGAAACGGCTGTGTTGTGAGAGAGGGGGAAGAAACGCTGGGTTCTCTTTCTCACAGAAAAGTTTCTGTGTGTTCTAGCTTACACGGTGAAACACTGAAATTGGAATTGGGGAGGGATATGAATTATAAAAAAAAAAAAAAAAGTAAAACCTAGTTAAATTCGGTCCAATTCGGTCTGGACCGAGATTTTGCCGGGTTTGGACCGGACCGGACCGAGGACCGAATTTCCAGATTTGCTGGACCGAGGACCGGACCGAGACGGTCTCGGTCCAGACCGAGAACCGGAAATTCGGTCCGGTTCGGTCCGGTCCTCCGGTCCGGTCTCAGTTTTACTCAGCCCTAGTTCTCTACATTTTGATCTACTATTGTTGCTTGATATCAGTAGGTTTATTCCAAATTTAACATTTTTCTCTCGCTATGGGTCGTGATCAGGACTATGTGTCTTCGAAGACATTATCAGAACATGAACTGTTGAGCTACAACGGCAAAGGAATACAAGTGGTAAGTCTTCCAATTGGGCTTGTAGGAGGAGGCACAGTTCAGTCCACAATGTCTGAGAGCCTGAGGATAACACTTTCACAAGGCACAAATGACATGAAAAGGTACAAAGTTCTTAGGTTCTTGGAAGACATGGTCGGAAAAGTGCCAACCGTACACATTCAAGATGTCGTAGAAGCCCATATATTCTCCATGGAGAACTCCAACGTCAACGGGAGATTTCTATGTGCCGGTGATTACATCAGATCAGCAGAAATTGCATCGATCATTCAGAAATATGAACCCGAGATAAACATTCCTCAAGAGTAAGTAAAGAACATTGACTAGTATAACTCACATTTGTTCTGTCAGTGACTTGGACTTAAACTGCTTGGTTTAGAAATATTCAGCAACTTATAAGTGGCAACTCATTTTTAACTCCAGCCAGAACTTTCAGTTTAACCTTCGTTTTGAATCTTAACTCATTGTCAAACGAACTGTAATTTGTAATTTACTACGACGCTTATTCCCTCTCTGTCCTTCTCTTCCCCTCCTTTTCTTTACAGGTTAATAGAAGATACATCATACATACATAGATGTTACATGGGGTTGAACAAAGCTGGAGGCATTAGGATTTGAATACAAGTACGATGCTGAGAAGACTATAAGGGACAGTCTTATTTGTGCCAAGAATCTAGGAAACTGGCCATGACCAGGCCAACTTTTTATATAAATGATTATTCGGCCTAAATCATCTGTTCTTCGTTCGAATTTACACACAACTTCATTCGAAGTGTTCTTTTTTAATCGATAATTTTCATCATTGACTAAGGTTTATCGACACGTATGCAACACGAAAAGTAGTTGTCGTTGAAAAATCAACAATAGTTTAGTTCTCAATTTCTCATTCGCACTAATTCAAGAATGAAACTTGTCCTATTAGGTGCATCTAGATGGAAAATCTAACTTATCTGTCCACATTTCAAAGCATGGCCACATGTAGCCGAAAGCTAATACTAATCTAAAATATCCTGATGTTCGCAAACATGTCCTTTTCCACACAAATCCACCTAACATTATTGCACAAAATACTGTTATTTAATGCCCCATTCTGTGATTCTGTTGCAGTGTTTAACTTGTGATTTTGTGGTTATGCACACCAGAGGAACAGTAACTGCAGGTTTCCAACGGCGTTGATAGATATGATATTTAATTGCACTAAATGCCAGAAGTCTCAAACTGTACCATCACCATGTGGATATCTTGCCTAAAAATACATACTAGCCATTGAATTTAGATAACTGTATGTTGAACAATCTCAGATCAGGAGGCTTGGCTGAAACCAGACTACCAGATCAAAGGGAAAGGAAGAATAGTGTAGATGGAGAAAAATCAGATCAAGGTGTGTGTGACAGGAGCTACAGGCTACTTGGGTTCTTTCCTTGTTAAAGAGCTCTTGGCCAGGGGATACTTTGTCCATGCCACGCTTCGAAACTTAGGTATCGATCTTTCGTCTAGCTTTATGTTTTTCGCATAAATTCATCGTGTGTATTTATCTATACAGTCTTGTTTCTTGTGTGGAAGTAATGTAAGTAATGAGTTTCAGGGGATGAGGCTAAAGTGGGGATGCTGAAGGGGCTTCCCAAAGCAGATACAGGGTTGAAGCTTTTCGAAGCAGACATTTACAAACCTGATGAATTTGAGTCTGCAATTGAAGGCTGTGTAGCTGTGTTTCATTTGGCTACACCTTTGCTACACTATCCTGACAGTACACAGGTTTTGATTTTGAACTTTGAACTTATCTCTCTGTTATCTGTTAGGCAGTTTAGCGATACGAAACACCGCAATATTAAGTTTCCGTGTGGCAAAACGAGCTGATAAGTCGACTCATAGCTGACAATTTGATTGGTAGTTTATCAGTCACCGTATTTGGCTGTAACCAAAACCAAACAGACTTATTTTCAAAGAAGTTGAAATCGCCTAATAAGTTGACTGATCTGATAGCGCAAAACATACACTAGGAAATTAGGAATGACTACACCATCACCGCACACAGACTTAATGTTAACGAAATTCGCAACACGAGTTATCATGTTAATCTTATTAGTGTAAGGTTCTTGATGCAGTATAAGAACACAAGTGAGGCAGCCCTGGCTGGTTCAAAGATTATAGTGGAGAGTTGCATTAGATCAAATACAGTGAAAAAGTTGATTTACCCTGCTACAGTATTAGCGGCATCACCTTGGATAGGGCCTGGCTGCGGTCATAAGGATTCCATGGACGAGGACTGCTGGACTCTTCCTGGTTTCTCATGTGAATACTCAAATGAATACCTTGACGTACGTTCTTAATCTCTATGAGTGTTTGAGAGAGAGCTGAACTACCTTATTAGATTTTATCATTTCCGATTTGTGATTATATTTCTCTCTTTGTGGTTCGGAATTAGGACTATGTGTCTTCGAAGACAGTAGTAGAGAAAGAATTGTTGAGCTACAATGGCAAAGGGATACAAGTGGTAAGCCTCGCATGCGGGCTTGTGGGAGGAGGGACAGTCCATTCAATGGGTGAGAGCATGGCGGTCATAATTTCACAGGGCTTAAATGACAGGATGAGGTACACAATCCTCAGGTTCATGGAAGAATTACTCGGAAAAGTTCCGTTCCTACACATTCAAGATGTCACAGAAGCTCAAATATTCTCCATGGAAAATTCAGACATCAATGGGAGATTTCTATGTGCCAGTGATTTCTTGAAATCAGCAGAAATTGCGTCTATCATTCAGAAATGTCACCCGGAGATCAACATTCCTCCAGAGTAAGATCATTTCTACGCGTTCATCATTTCTTTCTTGAGAACTGATGCTAATCAACTTCTTTTCTTTTTTCTGAAGGTTTATCGAAGATACAAAAAGAGAGACCAAATGGGGTTCAACAAGACTGGAGGAATTTTCATTTAAATATCAATATCATGCTGAACAGATTATAAGAGACAGTTTTGTTTGTGCCAAGAACATTGGAGTTAACTCTCTTTAAAGTTCTGGTCCACAAGTGAATACACACTTAGGTTGTAAAATTTATTCAAATAATAAGTTACATTGTTCTAACATTTTCCTGAGAAATTTGAACTTTGAAGTAGTCTTCTCTGTGGCCTAAGCAGAAAGGTGTTTGTTCTTCGAGTTTACTGTACAATACTAACTAGGATAATGCATACTCCTACGAAGAAATAACCAAGGCCCATAGTCTTTAGGCACGCATCTTCCAAACCCCGTAAACAGAAAGGCAAGTATAACTATATGTGCAACTATCAGTTATACAGCAAAGATTAGCATCTCACATATTGGAAAATCGATCATGCATACTACAGATACAGAATGTCTTTCAATTTCATGCCCAGTAGGCCAACATCCAGTTACAAACATGTAACCGGTAATGAATGTACATTGATCAAAACTTCAAAAGCACAATAAGACTCCTTCCAACAATATTAATTCAGGTCTAATTTTGATGGAGAAGTTCCAGTATTCAATAACTCTTACCTTCTTGGGCACCAATCTCTTGAAGATACTGTTCCGCATCCAGGGTAGCCCTGCATCCTGCATCACATGAGACGTAAAGCCAGATTATAAGATCCACTTGGGAAAAAGAAATGCAAAAAAAACAAACGCGATGCTAAATTCCTTTTATTGTTCTCAATGTTTTGCAGTCTATGGTATTTTTTCAACAGAACTTGCTAATACATGTTTCAGACGAAAGATAATGCATCAAGCAAAGGATACACTCCCTCCGTCCGGAAAGAGATTAGGTCACTTTCTATTTATCTATTGTGTCCATCAAAAAAATGTAATCCTCTTTCATTACTTTTGAACTTTAAACTGTTGCCAGCATACTCCACCAGATTGGTCTTCAAAGTCAAAAATGCACTCCGTGGTGTCCTTTCAATTCTGCCAGATATTTCATGGGCGTCTTTCGGATCACTAACTAAATGAGGATTGAGTTTTAACATGAAGACAAATCTGTCATGTGTCAAGGGTCACTTTAGGACAAACACTTAGTGATATTAATCTTCTTTCTCCTGTATTATAACTGTATATGCAAGCATAAATCATCTGTCTAACAAAAATTAGAGCAAGTGAAAGCTAATGGAGAAAAATCAGTTTAAGGTGTGTGTGACAGGTGGAGCAGGCTACTTGGGTTCTTTTCTTGTTAAAGAGCTCTTGGACAGGGGATACATCGTCCATGCGACTCTCCGGAACCTAGGTCCTGATCTGAGATCTAGCTTATGTTCTTGGCATAAATTCATTTTATGAACTCACATATACCTTATTACTTTTCCTACGCGTAAGTAGTGTAAATGATTTGAATTTCAGGGGATGAATCTAAGGTGGGATTGCTGAAGGGCCTTGCCAAAGCAGATGGAGAAAGGTTGAAGCTTTTCGAAGCAGACATTTACAAACCTGATGAATTTGCTGCTGCAATTGAAGGCTGTGAAACTGTGTTCCATTTGGCGACGCCCATGCAACACAGCCCTGAAAATACCCAGGTTTGGTTTTAAGCATATATAATCCCTCTTTGGCTCCAAATAGTAGAGTTCCATATACAAAAATTAGACACTCTAATAGTCATACAGTTAGTATTAAAGTCGGGAAAACTACAACATTATGCCCATTCGCCACGCAGGTTATTATCTTACTAATGTAAAGTTCTCTTTTCTGCAATCTTTAATGCAGTACAAGAACATTAGTGAGGCAGCCCTGGGTGGTGCAAAGAGCATAATGGAGAGTTGCATTAGAACAAAGACAGTGAGAAAGCTCGTTTACACTGCCTCGATAGTAACAGCTTCAACGTTGAAGGAGGATGGCTCCGGATATAAAGATGCCATAGATGAGAATTGCTGGACTCCTCTTGATTTCTCATGTGGATACCTCACTGATTGGCTTCAAGTATGTTCTTGATCTCTCAGCCTGTGTTTGACACAGAACTAACTACTTTAGTTTACTGTCAAACACCGTGTCAATTCTTAAGTTATCGTCTACCTTTGCACCATATTCTCTACATTTCAGTAGGTTTATTCCAAATTAATTACCATGTTGTTTCTTCTTCATGGAATGCTATTAGGATTATGTTTCTTCAAAGATATCAGCAGAGAAAGAACTGTTGAGCAGCGATGGCAAGGGTATACAAGTGGTAAGCCTTGTATGTGGGCTTGTGGGAGGAGGGACAGTTCAGTCCACGATGTCTACGAGCCTGGGGACGACAGTTTCACAGGCCAGAAATGACAAGAACAGCTACAAAATTCTTAGGTTCTTGGAAGAATTACTTGGAAAAGTTCCGATTTTACACATTCAAGATTTCGCAGAAGCTCATATAATCTCCATGGAGAATTCAAACATCAATGGTAGATTTCTGTGTGCCAGTGACTTCATCAGATCAGCAGAAATCGCGTCTATCATTCAGAAATGTGATCCCGAGATAAACATCCCTCAAGAGTAAGGATCATTGACAAAAACGTTTACTTTAACATTATCGTCAAATCTAACTCATTGTCAAACAGACTGTAATTTAACCTTCTTCATTACAGGTTCATAGAAGATACACGCAGAGATATTACATGGGGTTCAACAAAGCTGGAGACATTAGCATTTGAATATAAGTATGGTGCTGAGAAGACTATCAGGGATAGTCTTCTTTGTGCCAAAAATATAGCAAAGTGACAACAAGAGCATCTTTTGTGACTCTGTTCCAAATACTAATTCCTCCGTCTCATAATAAAGTTTACAGTTTCCATTTTGTAAGTTTTGCTCTGGTATGTATGATAAATTACCTACAATTACCTACTGCCAAGAATCTAGTTTCTCAACATGTTCTTGACAATCCTATTTGTCCAGTAAACAGTTCATCATGTATTATTGGAGTGCTCCTGTTTTGAACACTTAA
The DNA here is from genome assembly GCA_036897195.1 of Plantago coronopus. Lineage (NCBI taxonomy): Eukaryota > Viridiplantae > Streptophyta > Magnoliopsida > Lamiales > Plantaginaceae > Plantago > Plantago coronopus. The sequence goes on along the minus strand of JAYMSL010003423.1, from coordinate 2,546 downwards.
GGAAAATAACTTCTTCTCAAACTTATCTCAGTTTACCATATCTGACATAGTTTTCTTTAGAAATTGGAGTGAGGCTGGTAAAGAGCAGAGCATTACAAATAACCAAAGAGGAACATAATATGGAAAAATGCCGAAACTTTGCAAAGAGCAGCTGTGATCTAGTATTTTATTTGCATTAAATCCAAGTATTACAGATTGAAGATTAAAAGCTCAAAATGTACACAGAGAAAGCAAATGAATAAAATGAGGAATTGAACGATCTGCACAGATAACTTCTTCCTCTTTCGCTTCAACAGCAGGATAACTTCTGCCTTTTTCACCTTGTCAGCTGCACTTAACTGCATGAATAAGTGGCTGCAGACTGATATGGAACTTCGCCAGCAATAACTGCACGATAGTAATCTTCAAAAGTGGCGAACTGATGTTGAGTATTGCCAGCAAGATTTGTATTCGAGGGACGGCAATTTGCAGAAGTGACTGATTGTTGTCGTTGTTGAAGGATTCCAGTATTCGAGGAGTGGACATTCGCAAAATAAGTGGCTGGAGACTGATATGGAACTTTGCCAGCAAGATATGCACGGCAGTAATCTTCATAAGTGGCGAACTGATGTTGAGCGTTGCCAGCAAGATTTGTATTCGAGGGACGGTAATTTGCAGAAGTTTCTGGCTGTTGTCGTTGAGGGATGCCAGTATTCGAGGAATGGGCATTTGCAAAATAAGTGGCTGGAGGCTGATATGGAACTTTGCCAGCAAGATATGCACGACAGTAATCTGCATAAGTGGCGAACTGATGTTGAGCATTGCCAACAAGATTTGTATTCGGGAGACGGTAATTCACAGAAGTAGCTGGCTGTTGTCGTTGTTGAGGAATGCCAACATTCGCAGAATAAGTTGTTGCAGGCTGATGTTGAGCGTTGCCAACAAGAAATGTATTCGAGGGACGGTAATTCGCAGAACTTTCTGGCTGCATGTTGTCGTTGTTGAGGGATGCCAGTGTTTGAGGAACGGACATTCCCGTAATAAGTGGCGCAGTCTGAAATGGAACTTTGCCAGCAAGATATGCACGACAGTAATCTGCATAAGTGGCGAACTGATGTTGAGCATTGCCAGCAAGATTTGTATTCGGGGGACGGTAATTCACATAAGCAGCTGGCTGTTGTCGTTGTTGAGGAATGCCAGTATTCGAGGAACCAACATTCGCAGAATAAGTGGCTGCAGGCTGATGTTGAGCGTTGCCAGCAAGAAATGTATTCGAGGGACGGTAATTTGCAGAAGTTTCTAGCTGTTGTCGTTGTTGAGGGTCAGGGATGCCAGTATTCGAGGAACGGACATTCGCATAATAAGTGGGTGCAGGCTGATACGGAACTTTGCCAGCAAGGTATGCACGACAGTAATCTGCATAAGTGGCGAACTGATGTTGAACGTTGCCAGCAAGATTTCTATTCGGGGGAGGGTAATTCACAGAAGTAGCTGGCTGTTGTCGTTGTCGAGGAATGCCAGTATTCGAGGAACCAACATTCGCAGAATAAGTGGCTGCAGGCTCATGTTGAGCTTTCCCATCAAGAAATGTATTCCAGGGACAACCGCAACTTCCATAAGGGGCTAAGCCATCAGGAATTGTATTGGAGTTACAATTCACAAAATTCGCTGGCTGTTGTCCTCGTTGAGGAATGCTTTGAGAGTTACCAGCAAGAAATGCACCTGAATAACCGTCATTTGCAGAAGAAGTAACCTGAGCTGGCTGATGTTGTTGGGCATTGCCAGCAACACATGTACCCGAATAACCGTCATTTGCAGAAGAAGTAACCTGAGCTGGCTGATGTTGTTGAGCATTGCCAGCAAGACATGTACCCGAATAACCGTCATTCGCAGAAGTGGCCTGGGCTGGCTGATCATGTTGAGCGTTGCCATGAGCAAGATTTGTATCCGAGGGACGGCAATTCGCAGCAGTAGCTGGCTGTTGTCGTTGTTGAGGAATGCCAGTATTCGAGGAACCAACATTCGCAGAATAAGTGGCTGCAGGCTGATGTTGAGCTTTCCCATCAAGAAATGTATTCCAGGGACAACCGTAACTTCCATAAGGGGCTAAGCCATCAGGAATTGTATTGGAGTTACAATTCACAAAATTCGCTGGCTGTTGTCCTCGTTGAGGAATGCTTTGAGAGTTGCCAGCAAGAAATGAACCCGAATAACCGTCATTTGCAGAAGAAGTAACCTGAGCTGGCTGATGTTGCTGGGCATTGCCAGCAACACATGTACCCGAATAACCGTCATTTGCAGAAGTAGTAACCTGAGCTGGCTGATGTTGCTGGGCATTGCCAGTAACACATGTACCCGAATAACCGTCATTCGCAGAAGTGGCCTGGGCTGGCTGATCATGTTGAGCGTTGCCAGCAAGAAATGTAGCCGAAGAACCATCATTTGCAGTAGAAGTGGCTGGCTGATTATGTTAGAATATGACTTCCCTTAGAAGTCATATGCTTGTGTAAATAGGATTGTATTATAATTAGTGTTGTACTCTACCTAGCTTTCCTAGTCCTCGTATA
>JAYMSL010003422.1:0-12482 GCA_036897195.1 Plantago coronopus | reverse complement strand
AAATTAAAAAATGCTTGTTATTAAATTTTATATTTATAAATGCCTCTTTTAAAAGTATACAAGAAGTATGAACATTAACTAACACCATACACAAAAAAGATTACTAATTAATTGTAAGTGAACATGAAAAATTGAAAACACATTTATCTCCTGCAAACAGAAGACGGCAACAATAAATAAAACATTTTAAAGGGAATATTTACTATTACCTATTGTGTCTTAACTTATTGTATTTTTGTACAAACCTTGGTCAACATAACATGATTGAGGTACCATAGAATATATGACATAGGTGCATCCATTAATTAAACGAGTTAAACGAATTGAATATATCGTCGATTATTAATACACCATAATGCATAAATTAACCGAGATATCTTCTAGAGAAATCATACAAATACTTACAATAAATTACCTCTATCTCCACCATTTAAAAAATTTGTGACTCAATATATTTAAACATAAATTTAAGAAAAATCTGGCTTTTTCAACACTACCTTCACTTTTATTGCTTTCCTCTCATTTTACTTGCTGCTAACCATATATACTGATATTAATATACATGATATTTATTGATATTGTTAAAAATTTATAGTGGGGGTAAGATATCATGTGACATTGAAATTATGAGGCTACCCTAAAAAAAAAAAAAGGGAAATTATGAGGCGCGTGATGAAATATAGAAGCAGGAGTCATAATAAATAAGTGGTGAATTTTGGGAAGTGATGAACCATGTATTATACAGTTCGCCATTGGCCACATAGTCTGTAAAATAGAGACCTGACCTAGATAGACTGCCAAAGTCTGGTCTGATTATTGGGTGTATATACAGTCATACAGATACGAACTTGAATACATTCACTGCCTGAAATAAATACTCCAATATAATCGTAGATTTTACATTATCTGGAAATTCTGGACTGGACATATACTGAACCAGCACTTATGAATAATAATGCAGGTAGGTGTTTGCTTGGTTGGAACATTTATAATCCTTTGCTGGAAGGACCATCAGCTTCCAGCTTCTAGTCTAGTCTAACAAGGACAATATAATACATTATACAAGATGTGTTATAATCATCTGCCACCCTTTATCTTCCTTTTTTCTCATTTTCGAACCCACCGCATATCTAACACTCCAATTTTAACTACTGGAGTTCGAACGCCCGACGCATCATATGTTATTCTAGAACTATTACTACTCGACCACCTTAACTCCAGTCTCCAGAACTCGACCACCATCATCAAATAAATACATATTTTCATTTGATACTTCATAAATATACACTTAAATTATATATTTAGAGTTGAAAGGAATGAATAAAGTATTTTTCAGACCTTATCGTATTGCAGAAATTATTTATATTTGATTTTTTTTATAAACCTTATGATACAGGAATGCTTCACAATATGCATTGATTAAGTGCAACTGCTACAGGTCATTTATGCCAATATGGTCTACAAATTAATTAACGAACTGGTTTAAGGTACAGTATGTGTTTAGTTTTACCTTTTTTTTGCGCACTTATGAGGAAGTGTGTAAGAATGATACTGCTAGAAGAAAGGATTGTTTTCAATAGATCTCATGCTCATGTATTTTAGCTAACCTTGTGATAGTAACATCATGTATATATTAGCTAGTAATCTGTCAATTTAAAAGTTACTTGAGAATTTGCGTAAATCATACACCTGTCAAAGATAATCTTAAAAATGTTATATGCAGAATTATAGATTAAGAAGGCGTAATATTTTATAGGTTTATACTTTCCCCGCTTCACTGGTTGTCCAAACATTTATAGTTTCTGGGCCCTTTCTGTAATAAAATACGAATAAGTGAGTTTGTTGAGATTTCGGATTCCTTGCGTTTAAGTGATGTGGATGGAATAAATGACCCATTTCGTGGGTCACCTTGCAAATGGCACAGCTTGTCAATGGTGTGTATAAAATTAATAATTAATTAATTAATTAAATGATTTTATTATTTATTGCGCCTGCTTGTTTGCAAAAGCTACAAAGTAACATGTCGCACAGTGACAAAAGTAACACACCTAGCAAAGACAACTCATTTATTAATACAGTTCGGGAGTAGTGCATTTAATCTTTTTCAACTTTTAGCATAGGCTAATATTAGCATGCAAGGTTATGAAACTCACAAAGTATGGGCATTTTATTTATTTTTCACATATGCCTAATATTAGCATAGATATGTCGAAATCTTGATGTATACGCGATATCAAATCGATTGTACTTTACTAAGAAACCATATTTGAATGAATCCATCTACTAATATATATTAGCAGCACAAAGTTGCGGGTATAGGCGTATCGTGGTGTTTTAAAGATGAGTGTTGGTATTTAATTATTAATTTACTAAAGAGAATCTTTTTAATTCAAATCAATTAAATTCAGATCAAGAGCAGAGACAGAGAGGACGGGTAGAGGCGACCCTCCTTAATTTGAAAAGTCACGTATTTTACACATGACTTTTAAAAATTGTAGTATTTCGCTTCCTCCGAATTGGTAAAACATCATCCCCATTCCTATTTTTGCCCCTGACACAAATTTGTTAAATTCAGATAAGTACTGTATAATTCAGTTCAGATTTGATTAGTTTAAGTTCAATTGAATCAAACAGTACTTTACGACATAGTACATGTGTAACCATACACGATCTAATACATCACTCTCTTTACTTATTAGTATTAGCTTACTTATTAGTATTAGTTTAATTAGCATTTTATCTTGAGAAAATTGTGAAATAGTGATTCTTTCAAATCTTTCTTGCAACTTAGTGATACATAACAAAAATAAGACTTGTAAATTAGTTAAAAATGTTTTGCAGATTAGTGATATAGCTAAATTTAGTAAATTTTTGTAAAACAAACCTCCCAACTAACGTAATCATTTAATGAATTTTTTTAAACTTCTCCATTAACCCCACCTTGCAACTACCAATACAAAGCATCATCACTTACAGGAACCTTCCGGCAAAATATTTCTCCTACTTGATGATGCTTGAACAAAAGAGAAGTGATGCTTGTTATAATCATGCAACTTTAATAAATGTTTTCATCCTTATTACTATAGTTGATTGATGCTTGGACAATGTGAATGATGTTTGTCATAACCATACAACTTCATGAGGATTCAATTCTTTGATAGGTTGACACCCTTCAGCTCGTTTGTCATAAATAACAATGCAACTTCAATAATAGTTATTCTCAATCTCCGTATTACTAGTAGATTGATACTCGGACATCGATGCACATGCATCACACAATAACCGGAAATTGGTGATGCTTGAACGGAGGTTGATCGAAGCGGTGATTGAGCTTTTTCGATTAGCAGGGATGTGCGGAGATAAAAATGGGTTTTTACAGTTGATTGTTGTTGTTGCTTGGGTAAATAATTCAGATGTTTGTTAAACTGATCGTTGTTCTTGCTTAGGTAATTCAGATGTTTGTTAAGATTTTTACTGAATTAATGTTTCCAGTAAATTTTATTATGGACTAGTTAAACTAGATAAGATATGTTTACTATATTTAAGAAGGGATTCATCGTCAGTTCAAAGCTATCATATTACAAGAAAAAAATTATGTGTAACTAAAGAGTAAGAAGTATTAAAAAAAAAAACACTCATAATTTTCCGGTTTTTTCGATAGATTTTGTTTCATCTCGATAGTATTCTCTCAAACATCACAAAGTATAAGTACCATATGAAACAAAATGGTTACACTTACACATAGTGACATAGAGAGGAATACTATCAGGGTCGTAATCAGCGCCGGTCCTAATATTCGGAGACCATGTGCGGAATTTATATAAATATATACTAGGTCATAATCCATAATTTTGTTGGAGAAAACAAAAAAATGTTCTAAGCTGGGTTCAAACACAGGACATGTCTCAATCTGCTTGTTTGGCAGTAAACTCAAGTTGAGTTTACTAAACTCAAGTCCAGTTTTTATAAATTTATGTTTGGTAGTAGATCTAAGTCCAGTTTCCATGAATTGAGTTACTGTACTCAATTTTCATCAGGTCAAAGGCCTAGGCTGCCTGTTCACTGTCACCTACGGCCATACTCATTAAAATTCTTTTTATTAACAAAAACAAAAAAAATTCTTCCAAACTTCACACAAAATTAAAAAAATAATACTATCAACAAATAAAACACAATTTCCTATACAATCAAATTATTATAACTACCTTAAAATGAACCCAGGGGGTGGTGCAGTGGTAAGGTGCAGGGTGTAATGGTGAGAGGTCCCGGGTTCAATTCCCGGAGGTGGAGGTTTATTTGGTGATATAAGGTTGGTATAGGTGTGGGGGTATAAGGTTAGTATTGGATTAGTGTAGGAGTAGGAGTAGGATTAGAATAGATTTGCCTCTTCAAAAAAATTATAACTACCTTAAAATCAATTATTCAATCAAATCTCACTTTATTAATTCTCAATACATATTATTTCAACAAACAAACTATTACAATCTCTTACACAACCTATTCAAATATAATAATTATTCCTACTATTTATCATAATCCACTCCCAAACACAAAACTCAAAACTCAATTAAAATCCAGTTACTATTAATAATCCAGTTTTTTTCAAAACTCAACTCGAATCCAATTTTGGATCCACTCCCAAACACCCACAATAAAGTTTCATATCCGTTTTGACCACTGGGAGACATTACACTTCACAAACCTCATCTGCATATTACAGTATATATACAGAGCAACACAAATTTTGAGGCCCCCAGGATAGTTGGGCCCTGTGCGGAGTGCGGTTGAACAGCCCGCATAGGACCAGGGCCGGGTATGGTCGTACTATATATACTATGGGTGGGAATACGCACTCAAATATTGATTCGTAAAATACAAAGGATATTGACTCAAGTCGAGTCGTGATTCTTGTGCATATGTCAATTTGTGTGTGAATCGTAACTCCACTAATTTTAACTAGTACAGATTGACAAGGAGATTTCATCTAAACTTCCTTTTCAACACTGCCATATCAAGGAAAAGAAGAAGAGGATGGAGAAATGACGATAAGACTGGCACTTATGACTACCAAAAGTTTGTGGGCATGGGCATTACGACACCCTTATGCATTTATTACGATTTTATTTTAAGTGGTAAATCGATGATTAATAATACTTTGTTTTTATATAAGTGGTAAGAGCATCCTGCTTGTTGTGGCTCATGCGTCTATTGTACGGCTTAATGTTTAGGTGACAGTGTAATTCTCAGTTGGTTTAGTTAGGTTGAGTTTTTGTGCATAACTCTTGCACTGATGTAACACTTTTAGGATTTCCCCTTATTATATGTATATAACTTTTGCTATTTTTTTTTTTTTTAAAATTATATAGTTCAAACTTCAAAGGAAAGTATGTTAATTATCACGGTGAAGGCTGATTCAGGTGCATAAGAGAATATTCATCGAGTTCGAAGAAGATTTGCATATTTTTTACATTTACGACAGCGACTAGTCGATAAAGTGACCATGATCAGACAATGTAGTACTTTTCCATATTTCATAGTTAAGTTCTTGAGAGGAGCTTCCCCTCTCTTGTGCACTTCATTTTGCTTGCAACTGTAACTCTTTTTGTGAAAAAGGCCAGGATCGTGTTGCAGCATCATATAGATATAGAAACACTTTGTTTTGGCACACTACAGGAATTAAATATGCAGGGATGACCAAGAACAATTTGACATAAGTTGCAGTAGCAAAACAGGGGCGGGAAAATACCAACATCAGTATGGCAATGAAAGGCAAAGAAGGTGTAAGAGAGGGAATGAGGCAGGGAAGCAAAGAAGAAAGCAAATAGGTAACAGAAGTGATGAATGGCAACATCAGAATAAGAGAAAGCATCTAATAGACTACATGTATGATGAGTTTCTTTTGTAAATGTAATGATGATTTTAAGGATTTTGATGTACCTAAACTCGTATCAACCTCCTTAAACTTGGTCACTCAGATTTCAGAGCATACTTTTTCCCGCACTATATTTCGCGGGTTAGATGATTAGGATGTGTGGATTATTATAGGTAAGTACTTGTGAACTACGGCATCTAATTGCCGGGTATGGGTGTACGAATGCGTTTCGTTTAATATAAAGAGCAAGTCTCCACCTTTCATTTTTTTAAAAAAAGTTCTTGTGAATTTAATGTTTTTTTAATACATGAATGTACCTGAGGTTGCCGTTTTACCTAAGCGGTTAATGTTAGATTATATACTTCTAGTAGAACTAGAAGTCTAGAGTACATAGTGTTGCAAACCTTATTCATGTATAGTTAGAATATGGTTGGTGATAGGACTCTTGTATTATATATAGTGAATCAATGAACGAGATTATTCACGGAAAACATTACATTCTTACTAGAAGTATATAATCTAACAATAACATCACATATTATGATGATATCATGTGGTCTTTTTAAAAAGTCTACAAATAAGTGGTCTCTCCCAAGTTTTTCTTCTTAACCCTGGAATTTGGAAATTTATGCATGCTTAGGTATGGTAAATGAACATGCATGCTAGCTCTATTTATTTATAATATACATCAAGCACCATAATAACAGTATCTTCGATCCACCAAATGTCTTTCAATTAATCGTCTATGGCCGAAACACCTTGCTGAGGTATGCACCAAGTGCCCATACGGGGAAAATGTTTCTGTATGCTGAGTAGTTTACCGTACAATTTTTATTGAATACACCGGTTATTTCCTGTAAAGTATTGAGAAGTTATGCACCTGTGTATGTTGAAAATGTCTATTGAGCATCATTTGTATGTGAAAATATGATAGCTACTTCAGTTGTCGTAAGTGATACCTGCTGCGGAAATTCTCCATTCTGCATTTGGGAATTTATCAACACTCTAGCAGCACGGTGCAATGGGTCAGGGTCCCGATTCCCCTATCAATTCAATATTAGCGAAGATTACAAGCAATTTTTGACATCTCGTTTGGAATTGCATTTTATGAGTTAATATAGATGTTAGCTGCGCAAAATGTCTGGAACTCAGGTATCTTACTTGATCTGCTTGTAGAAGAGCCAACATAGCCCATCCTGTGTTTACAACGTGGGATCTATTCTCTTCGATATTAGTGTAAACCTGTCAAGTATTAGCAGAGGTTTTGAGTTGATTACTAGCACATGATGAAGTATTGTTATATGTAAACGTTAGCACTGATCTTACTTTGTTCCGGCTTGAAAGATAGCTTTCTCCCCAACCTCCAGATGGGAGTTGTTTGGACAGGAGGAAATCACAAGCTTTCCTGATACAAAGGCTGTTCTCATATGTCCTTCCTCCAGCCACTAGTCCCATTACACCGAACCATGTCCCATATGTATAACATACTCCCCATGACCCATACCTAATAGATTGTGTGCATAAGGAGTTAGTAACAGGGGCTTTGGGCATGTAGTAGTAGAGTAGATAGTGTTCACTCACCACGAGCCATCAGGTGATTGTATAGTTTCAATGAAGTTAACCGCTTTCTTAATGCACACCTCTATATCGTTTCTGCGGTATTCTGAGTGTATTTTCTGGAATGATTGTAGAGATTGGATCGCTGCTGATGTGCATTCGACATACCTATGTAACCAAGTTGATCTATTTAAGAATCACATAAAACACGATAATCTGAAAGTTGTAAGGAATATCCTTCCCTAAGGAGCAAATAATAACAGTAAAATTAAAATGTTGCGAATCTTACTGATAGTCGATGGTAATATCGCCAAATGTCTCTGATGGATTAATCATCTGTACACCATCAGTTTTGTGAGAAACATTGTTATCAGATCATGAATTAACATTTTGGGGATCTGTAATTACCTCCAACCAAGCATAGGATCTTGTCAGCTCATATGATGCAAACCCCCCAGAACTGTTCTGAAACATAGAACAAAAAATATAAAATGCAAAGCCCCCAGAACAATACTTAACAGACCAGACTATAGAATGAGTATACTGTAGGAGTTGAACCTGAAGGGATAAAACCAAATCGACTGCGTCGTGTAGCTTGTCTGGCCCTATTGCTTCTCCAACAATCTCATTTGGAAGTTGTGACAACAAAAGTGATGCCTGCCAGAAAATGAAATCAAAGTTAAAGCCTTAAAGGCACACAAGTGTTTTTGTGAGATGTTCGCCAAGTAGTGAAACTAACCTTTAGGCCTTCTGCTGTACAATCTGAAACTATCCAACCATTGTCTGCAGTAGAAAATCCCCATCCACCTTTCGATCCATGACGATACCATGAACTGTAATCCCCAGAACTGTCATTCCTCATCTGCAAAACATGATTGAACTTGATAAAACTTGCATTAAGCTTGTTCTATAATTTAGCATGTTCTGATTACTAAACATATGCGTACTTGCGAAGCTTTGATGAAATCATGAGCCTTCCTTAGCATCGAACCATAGTCACAAACTAGGTTGGTAGCTAGTACTGCTTGAACAGCTAGAGCAGCATCCCAGAGCTGAGTGCCATTATATCCCTGTCATACATTACTATTCACATAAGAAATCTAAAACAATCCTTCAAATAATCTATCATATGAAGCTCAATGAAGACCTTCATATTCATGCCATCTTCAGCTACCCATAAATAATCCTTTATTCTTGCAAGATGTCTTTTCACCGCCACTGAATCAGGATCATCCACCCAGCAACATAACATGTTTAGTGCCTGTGTAAGAAACACATACACATCAAAACATTTTCATCCAGACTGAAACAATTGAACATAGTATATATAGTTCTTTTACCTTATTTACAGGTCCAATGCAGATGTAATTGGTATTTTCATCCTCGTAGTAGATATGATTCATCACTGTGTTTAGTGCTTTACGCCTCAAGTTAGAGAAAGGCCATTGAGTAAACAGAGGTTCTGCAAACTTGTCCAGGCATGTCCACAGAACATCTTGTACGAATGGATGTGGATAGTACAAATCTTCCTGCATTCAAATGTTCCGCGGAATCATGTCAGTACTGTAACTAACAAATATTCTAATTAATGCACAATACTGAAAGAAGTTGTACTTTAGCACACTGGCTTCTGGCTGAATCCCAGTCAATCTCATCATAAGCCTGGGTGTAGAGCTCTTTTCTGAGTGATCTAGTAGTAGCATTCATTGGTGCCACGTATCTCTTACCATATAGGTAAGACATTGGTAGGTATACTAGTCGACAGTGACTCCACATACGACCTACAATGGTTCCATGCATAGGCACACAAATTAAATTTCTCAAGGCCAATATGCACATGAGCATATGATATATGTCTAAAAGAAAGAGAGTCTACCTGGATGCACAGGGAGAAAGTAAGGAAGAAGCCACAGGTCCGGGGGTAATGGATTATTTCCCTGCCATTCGTAAACGCCAAGTACCTAAACTCATGTTTAGGACCAGAAAAAAAAATCAGAAAGTGAAAGTGACAACTTTAAATATGTTGGTCATTATTTTTTGTCACAGTTTCCGTTTATGATATTACGTACCGAGAGCCAGAATTTTCCCCAAGAGGGGATGTAGGTAGCACCACCATGATCGCGAATCCATGATCTGGCTTTAGCCATCGCTCCATCTTCATAATCCATTCTTTCTCCGAGAAGCCTTAAGCTAACATAATTGAGAACTGTACAAAACATGGTGCTATGTCCTTCTATGTGCAAACCCCACCCTCCATCTTCATTCTATCACAACACATACAATAGATTACTTTACAGATTCCTTCTAGCTATGATCATATTATTGACAATTGTTGACAGGAACAGACCTGATGGTTATAGATATAACGACGCATCTCTTTTTGATGTTCTGATGACAGGACCGTGTCTACAGCATCCATTATCGACAGTGCTATAATCTGCACTCGAGGTTATTTAATTTACTTAGCCAAGCGATTGAACATGATAGACGCCACACTGTTTAAATGTGTAACCTCTTTACAAGTTCAAACATTAATCTTTAGATAATAGTAAGTGAACAGTTCTTACCAAACCCGGTAGAAGAAACAAAGGGCCACCATAATCACCAGGCCAATGGCCATCTTCAGCCTGTATACTCGATAAACATCTCAACGCCCTTCTCAATGTCGTAACCACTGCTTCCTCTGTTACTTCTTCCTCACTTCCCACCTTCACTTGTGAAAAGCTCTCCACACACACCATCTCCTTGGCAAACTAGAAATCGTCAACAGCCTCAGTAAGTTACATGTATAAACAGCCTCAAAGTTACAAAATAAGTTAACTAACACAATAAAACTATGAAGTTTTGTTTTGTTTTCACCTGCAGCCGCATTAGGAGATCAGAGTTGTGTTTTGTCTCATAACGATCCGTTCTAAAGTCCTGGCGGAACTTCTCAATAAGAGCTCGTTCTTTGTCTGTTCCAAGAGCCGGACAGAATTCCCAAAACTCTCTTCCAGTGTGATTGTTAAAACTTGTAAGACATGGATCATCACTGCCTTTGGAAACTAAAAGCCTCCACATATTATGTATCAAGAAGTTTACAGCAATATTTCCTTCAATGGCATATATTTTGTAGATTACAGATTACAGTACTGGTGTACTTGTATGATCTACAACAAAAAGTTTTCATTAAGAAAAATGAGTCTTTAGATATTGACTTCACATGATAATTCCACAGTTTATTTCATACGCCACAAATGATGCACATATTTTATTTTCACAGTATTATTTAATTTCAAACGCCAAATATGATGAACATGATTTTTGGAAGTATTATTTCTTACGCCACAAATGATGCACATGATTCAATTTTCACAGTTTTATTTCATACGCCACAAATGATCCAAATTATTTAATTTTCACACTTTTATAATTCATACGCCAAATATGATGCACATGATTTAATTTTAACAGTTTTATTTCATACGCCACAAATGATGCACATTATTTTATTTAATTTCACATCAATTTTATTTCGTACGCCACAAACTCTGCACATGATTGTTCACAGTATCAGGAGGAGACTTTTGGAAACTTCTCCAGTTCTTCATTTTATGATTTATATATATTGCAAAAAATTTGCAAAATCATCAATGTGATTGTTAATTTCAAGTAACCAGCTGGTATGTTTATATCAATTTAATGTAAAGGGTGAGTTTCGTGTGTGACCTGAGGTCTCTATATATATGTAAGTTTCCCAACTTAAATATAGAGACCTATAAATAGGCAGTCATGTGCTTACTAATTTACTTTGCCATATGAACTTCAAAACAAGAGAATACGTATAACTAATTAATCGTGGTTCGATTCTTTGAATTGATGCGGTTAACAATGATTAGGTTAAACACGATTTATTGGTCTGATATCTTATTTAGACCCTATATAAACTGGAAATTTCAGTAATAATATTTCAAAATTACACAATTTACCAGGCCAGTTTCCCTAGCTTCTTGATCGGTGTCATGCACCTTTCAAAGTGAACTATCCACTAGGGAGATGGAATTTCAGTAGAAGTCGTTGCGCAAAAAACCGGAAGTTGATGACCCATACTCCACAGACTTCTGGAAGTGGAAGACATGACCCTTACTCACAGAATTCTGTTTCTCCGCGGTTTTTGTAGTCAGTTAAGGTGTCCGACTATAGTCATCTGGTCAGGACGAATTATAAATTTGGTGGTGTAAACTAAGTGACCGAAGAGTATTCTGTTTTTCTGCGATTATTTTTATAGTCAGTCAAGGTGTCGGACTTTAGTCCTAGAATTATAAATTTTGTGGTTTAAAATTTAAATTAAGTGAGTGAAGTTATTCAAGATGACCCGACTAGACAAGTTACCTACAGGGCTTATTTTTCTTGCATAGTTGCATGAAACTTTACACAGTCAAGGTCAAGATTCTTCTTTCCCAATTGATTTTGCCGCGAAAATACCGGCACTGCAAAAGCTTCAAATTTCTAGGTCGTCCATTAACCCTTATTCCACACGACTAGACAAACCGTTAAAATCAAGTGTCAAAACAATAAGGGATCTTATGATATTTTAAACAAAGACTTTTGATTATACAAGTAAGCCTCTGCATAATTACAAAGTCTTAGTCTTTGTATAATTACAAATTCTCGAGAAAACCTGAAAAATAGCGTGTGTCAATACTTTATGTCGTGTATCTGTGATTATTTTAGTGTATCATTGCTATCTTTATTTCCCTCTAAATTTTAATTTGTTCTAAAACTAGCTCTTGTTTATTTCTACCTAGAATTCCTAAAATGAGCTGAACTTTATAAATTTCATCTAGACAAACTTGAAATAGCTTGAACGGATTGCTAGAAATAACTTGAAAATACTTAATTTAAGGTAATCCAACGATAAGACTGGTAAATGGGTCGAGGATTAGAGCTGTTACGCGAGCCGAGCCTTACCGAGGGCTCGGCTCGGCTCGTTAAGGCTCGAGCTCGGCTCGCTCGATAAGGTAAACGAGCCGAGCTCGAGCCTTATTTTATGCTCGATAGTTTAACGAGCCGA
>JAYMSL010003421.1:0-12482 GCA_036897195.1 Plantago coronopus | reverse complement strand
AGAAATAAGTACGAATCAGTTGAAAGCATCATGGTCAGAGTAACCCTTGACCATTAACATGCATCATTTGGTCTCAGCACCTTGGATTATAAGATTCAGACTTGGCCACATTCTTGACAAGTGTGATACCCATAAGTGAGATTGATTTTATCCTAAGTCTGCGGATAATGTCACGCGTATTGACTTGACCACATAATTAAGTGCGGTCATTTCGAAATGACCGCTCACTAACTATTGTATACATAATTACTTCTAGCTACTACATTACTAGTTTCGTGTATCGGTCAACGAATCTTAAAAAAAACCCAGATAGCCACAATGACTGCTATTGTTGACAACCATTGCGCATATGTGTGTTCGCTACCATAACTATAAGTTAATCACGTCCATGGTCACGAAAGACGCTTGAAGCATGCCATGGATGCATGCTAAAGCTTCATCTTGTGTGTGTGTTTTTTTGTTGTATAAAAAAGTGGTTAAGCAGATCAGAACGGGTTGATCCATGAAACAACCATTGCACGTATGTGTGTTCGCTACCATAACTATAAGTTAATCACGTCCATGGTCACGGAAGACGCTTGAAGCTTACCATGGATGCATGCTAAAGCTTCATCTTGTGTGTGTGTTTTTTGTTGTATAAAAAAGTGGTTAAACCGATCGGAACAGGTTGATCCATGAAAATTAAAAAATAATTATAAGTTAATCACGTCCATGGTCACAGAAGACGCTTGAAGCTTGCCATGGATGCATGCTAAAGCTTCATCTTGTGTGTGTGGTCCCTTTTTTTTTTTTGTTTGTATAAAAAAAGTGGGTTAAGCCGATTGGGGCGGGTTGATTCATGAAGATTTTTAAAAACTAAAACTTCGCTAGAAGGAGGGGTCGAACCTCCGACCTTGTGGTTAACAGCCACACGCTCTAACCAACTGAGCTATTCCAGCTTATTGGTGGCTGATCAGTTGTAGCTGTATATATAGTGCAAATTGGGAAGAACATAGTACATCCGTCCAAGCACAAGCTTCCCACTTGTGTTTTGGTCAACAAAATAAGATTTTGATTATTATATTATAAGTGGATGTAGTGGGAGTACTTTTTGGTGTGTTGTAATTAAATGGGTGGAGAAAGTTTGGGGACCACATGTCCAAAAAAGGAAATGATCTTTGTAACAAATTACTAAAAAGGAAAGTGGGAAACTATTGACTGGACGGAGTACTTGATAAAGTTAACATTGAATAAGTCTAAAGGTCTAAAACAAAGGTCTTTGCCTCTTTTAGCATCAATATCCTAAAAGCTTTGGTTAGTCCCTCCTGGGATGATTTGCCTTAGAAAAAAAGTAGTAAATTCGGTGATTGAGTAGGTTGTCAAAGTTTTGAACCTCGAATTTTGGAGTGAAGAGTTTTGATTACTCACCATAAACGAAGTGATTGGTATGAGGAATTGATGAGGGGACAACTCGATCCTATGTAAAATCGAGAATATTGTCTTCCTATTGATCGGTTGACATGTGTCTACTGTAGTTATGTATGTTTATCCACGCACTCTGAGTCTCTGACCAAGGTTGCTCTAGTCATTTTATTGTCTTTTTATGGCAGTTGTCATGAGGAAGGACTTACCTTAGTGATAAACTGATATCCAGCTTCGGTACAACAATACCTAGTAATATGGAAACTTTTATTAGTGTTGTTGGGCTAGAATGAACTTCGATAAAGACGTATCGCACCATCTTATTAATCATATGGTCGAACTCAATTCCAAATTATCTATATCACTAACTAATGCATAAGTTTCGCCCGTCATAAACTATGGCTCAAAAAATCACACTAAGATCGGTTGTAGTTGGGTTAAATAATTTTACATATCAAGTCTATTGAAAACTTGTGAATATATAATTAAAATTCCAACAATATGAGAAGAATAAAGAAAACGAAACACAAAAAGAGTAAACCAAATAGGGCTTTTCTATTTTCAGGTCAATCTTATACCGACCTAGACGTAGGTTTTTATATGATCCGTTAGATTTGTAGCAAATCTAATCTGATCCATCCTTTCTAGTTCTTTCTAGTTCGAAGCCAATTATAAGAAACTGATCATGAAATATCAGAGGAAAATTAACAGTGATTAGTTTGTAATAATTTAATTTAGATTATCGAATATTCGAATTAAATCATTTATGTTTAGGATATACGACATCAAGAATAAATTATATTAAAATAATCGAAAAACATACCTAAGATATCTTCTAACTCAGAAGACAAAATAACAATGACAATTTGAGTTTTTAAGCCTGTAAAAGAACTTTCATTTAACAGAAGTAGAAAGGAGTATGAATCTCCAAATCCTAAAAACAAAAGTTTTTTAAACTCTAATTTAAATTTGACCGGTTCAATTAAGAACAGGACAAATAATGGAAGAACATTGACACATCTGGGGGGCACCCGGACCGGCCCTTAACGGGATACAAAAGGCATCAGTAAAGCCAGCTTTGGTGCATTTAGCCTCACAAGAAGCTCGATCTTTACAGTCTCCCAAGTTCTTATAGCACCGTTGACCCAAACTTTGTTGACCTGCAAAAACCAACACAATTAGCAACACTAAACCAACCAAACTTTGAATCTTCATCACTTAATTATGATCAAGTACTACTTAATTGATAGTGATTAGATTGAAGTGGAGGATGTATAAGTGATATCATTTGCAGTGCTATATGTCTGCTTATATAGAGATCATTTGACATGGATTCTTCAAGACCTATTTTTGACTTGGATTTTCTCAATCCTTGATAAAGTAATTCTTCCTTCTCAAAAGAGAATTTATTTTTGACCATCTAATTTTTTTACCACAAATTATTCTTAAACTAGAATGATAAAATATTTTGCAAAATCATTTTACTTTAATTATATAATTCAATTAAATATTTAACTTTATAATTTAGAAAGTTGCATAGGTTGCACTGCGAAAATTCAAACTGGACAACTGTTTGAAAGTGGGAAATTAATTGACCGATTCTTGTAATAATGTAGGATTCTAAATATTTTAAGTTTATGATGATAGTTAAAATATTGTAATTGATTCCAAAGATTAAAATTATATATAGAAAATCTAAAAGATATCTGCTGACTAATAAGTACTGTTCTCTTGATATGTTATTGTATGATTTGGAGAATTTGAGAATATGTATACTGCTCCTCTGAAAATAAAGATATTCTGAGCTAATCAAAGATTTTCAAATTATTTAACAAAAAAGATTTTTTAAGTAGCCACAATTGTTATGTCAACTGATTGTGTCACTGACAAGTGACAACTACTCCAAGAATTCTTGCAGTTTACAAATATAGCATTCTCATCAGATGACTCAGATCCAATGAATGCTACCAGGTCCTAAGGCATTTCATTTGCAAATTAAACTACTTGAATATAACTTGTCTGACTTCCAGTCTCAGAATTCAGAAATGCAACTTGAAATTCTGCAAATATAATACTTCATCTCTTGTAACAACTGATCATCATTTAAGCCTCAATATAGCTAGCTAGCAGCTAACCTTACATAACATGAAGATGAAATACCACAAGTACTATGTTCTCCCTCTCTACTTGATTTTGCTTTACCTCTTTATCGGAGCGAACTTGGCAGATGCTCAGACGACACCGGTTCAAATAAGAGTGGGTGTGGTGCTAGACATGAATAATTACCTTGGAGAAATGGGAATGGCCTGCATTTCGTTGGCCCTCTCCGATTTTTATGCAACACATGGTCATTACAAGACTAGGCTGGTTCTGTACAATAGGGACTCCAAAGGAGATGTCATAGGGGCAGCTACAGCAGGTACATAACATATATAACACTATCAGTTGTAGAAAGACATATTCAGCAAATCTGTTTTGTGTTCGCGTTTGCCTGTGAGTTTACGCACCTGTGAGTTCATAGACCTAGCTACATGCTAATTATTTGGTGAACTCTGTAAATTTTTATTCTGATTGTGAACTACTTGCTTTCATTCAGATCTTACTTCCAGCTGTTAGCATATAAGCTAGCTAAGATAAACATCATGAAAGAAGTCAATTAGAACAATAAATCGAAATTACTGTAATATTGAAATCAAACTGAAACTTGCAATTTTTTTACTAAAACAACTTCTTGCCTATAGAACTAACAACTAGTTATATGAAGGGGAAATGGCGAAATAGTCGCTATGCGTGTGTTGAGATATCAACTGTTCGACAGCTAACTGAGTTTCATTCCACGTATATATGAAATGCAGCTGTGGACTTGTTGAAGAATGTTGAAGTGCAAGCCATTGTAGGGCCTCTGTACTCAACACAAGCAAACTTCATGATAAATCTTGGAAACAGAACTCAAGTTCCTATCATAACATTTGCAGCCACGAGTCCCTCGCTTACATCAATACGAAGTCCATATTTCATTCGTGCAACTCTACCTGACTCGTCTCAAGTGCAGGCCATAAGTGCAATTATTCAAGCATTCGGGTGGAGAGAAGTTGTTCTCATCTATGTGGACAACGAGTTTGGGGAAGGGATTATACCTTTTATGACCGATGCCTTGGAAAAGGTAAATGCCCGTGTTACTTACAGAAGCGTCTTTCCTAAACTAGCAACAGATGATCAAATCATAGCTGAGCTATACAAGTTGATGTCAATGCAGACTAGAGTATTCATCACTCATTTAAGTTTGTCTCTTGGTTCGCGTATTTTTACTAAAGTAAAACAGTTGGGGATGATGAGTGAGGAGTATGCATGGATACTAACAGATGGGATGGCGAACGAATTGAATTCAGTGGATCCTTCCGTCATAGAATCCATGCTTGGAGTAATAGGCGTGAAGCCTTATACTCCGAGAACAAAGGAGCTCGAAAGCTTCAGAATTAGATACAAGAAAAAGCTTCAGCAGAGCAACAGAACAGTGGTACGTACAGATTTGAATATATTCGGAATATGGGCACATGATGCTGCTGTTGCACTAGCCATGGCAGCAGAGGAAGCAAGATTGGAGAGTCCTCAGTTCCTGAAGACAAACATTTCTAGAAATTTTTCTGACCTAGAATCCTTGGGCATATCAGATATAGGACCAAAGCTCATCACGGCCTTGTCAGAAACTGCGTTTACTGGTCTTTCTGGGAACTTCCAGTTGATTGATGGACAACTCGAATCACCTCCTTATCAGATAGTAAACATTGTTGGACCTGTGGCTCGAGTGATAGGATTTTGGACAAAAGAGAGTGGCCTTGTCAAAGAACTAAACTCTGTAGATGAAAAGAAAACCGGATACTCCATTTCCAAGTCCAGTTTCAGATCCATTATATGGCCAGGAGATATAACAACTCCACCGAAGGGTTGGGTGAATCCAACAAATGGCAAGAAGTTGAGAATAGGAGTACCCGTGAAGGATGGTTTCACTGAGTTCGTTCGTGTCACCTGGAATTCTGATAACTCGGCACAAGTGAAAGGATACTGTATAGATGTGTTTGATGCAGTAATGACAGCACTTCCGTATGGTGTTCCATACGAATATGTTCCATTTGCAACACCTGATCACCATAACGTTGGTACTCACAGTGAACTAGCTTACCAAGTATACCTTGGAGTAAGTATGCATGTGTACTTCCATACTTATTGCTTGATGAGATCAAGAAGTATATATCCAGTAATTTTTATCATCCAGTATGTCAATCTGTGGCAAGTATATAGTGCTTGATATAATGTTCAATCATATAGCTAACTCATCTATGGTTGATATACAGAACTATGACGGAGTAGCTGGAGATGTAACCATTGTAGCGAATAGGTCAAAGTACGTTGATTTCACCCTGCCATTCACGGAATCTGGTGTTTCCATGGTCGTACCAATAAAAGATCAACAAAAGAAAAATGCGCTGGTGTTTCTGAAGCCACTTACTTGGGAACTTTGGTTTACAAGCTTTTCCGCATTCGTCTTCCTTGGATTTTTAATTTGGATCCTTGAGCATCGAATAAATGAAGATTTCAGTGGATCAGTTTCGCATCAAGTTGGCGTAATGTTCTGGTTCGCCTTTTCAACAATGGTCTTCGCTCAACGTGAGTTACCTGACAATTGACATGCATTCCATTCATGTTAATTGTTTGTAGTACTATCTTGTCATACTACATTGAATAGCTTAACTGAAAAATGAAACTCCATTTTCTTGTAGGGGAGAATGTGAAAACTAACTTGGCAAGATTTGTACTCGTTATCTGGTTCTTCGTGGTTCTTATACTAACGCAAAGCTATACAGCCAGTCTCACAACAATGCTAACTGTTCAGCAGCTGCAACCCACCCTAACAGATGTTAACCAGCTACTAAAAAACAAGGAGTATGTTGGCTACCAGCGAGGTTCATTTGTATTCGATATGCTAAAAAGAATGAACTTTGATGAGACTAGACTTGTGGAATATAAATCCATAGACGAATGTGATGAACTTTTCGTTAAAGGGAGTGGAAATGGTGGCATAGCTGCTGCTTTCGATGAGATTCCATATATAAAGCTTTTCCTTGCAAAGTATTGTTCGAAATACACTATGGTCGGCCCTACGTATAAGACCGATGGTTTTGCCTTTGTATGCATTCCTGTCTTTAGCTAACATTTTGCACCAACTAGGCAGACTTAATGTACATGCTGACCTTTTCTATTTTTTACATTGCAGGTTTTCCCTATCGGTTCTCCTCTAGTACCTGATGTGTCAAGAGCAATACTAAATGTCACAGAGGATGAAAAGATGGCAGAGATTGAGAAAAAATGGTTTGGGGATCATACCGATAAATGTCCAGAATCTGCCAACATGCTTTCGTCCAGCAGCCTTGAGCTTCAAAGCTTCTGGGTACTGTTTATGGTTGTAGGACTTGCTGCGGTTTCTGCGTTTATCATACACGTGATAAGGTTCTTGCATGAACATCACCATGTGATAGTAGATCGTGATCCCGACTCCACGTTTTTAAGCATTGCAATAGAGCTGCTTCGCAAGTTTGCTAGTAGAGATCTGACAGCTCCTACATTCAGGCACATTTACGGAACAGATAAGAATGGTCGAGCTCTAGAAGAACATGATAATGGCCAACAGAGTCCACAGAGTGTCTTGCTGCACTCTCCACCTACGAGCAGTCCGGCTAGCACAAATTTCTCACCAAGCGTGGACCATGACATAGATTTAATTACAAGGGAAAAGGAGCATTCTGTTCAAGCTGCTTCGGTAGATCCACAAGGGGAAACGTCTCAGACGATAAACAAGGATGCGCAGCTTCCTGATAGGTCTCAGCCATGTGAAATCTTTTCAGCCACAGAAGCAAGTGAGACATATCAACTTTCTTCACAATAATACATTATACATAGTTTAACACAGCATCAAGTTTGCATACAGAGTTGGGGCAACATTAACATGTTCTGAAATTCATGTCTGATCAAATTAATAGCATCAACCCAAGGAATTTTAAACCATAACTATTTTAACACAACATTATTTGAAGCAACAAATACACACCAGTACATAATACAAGAGAGCAGTGATGCCTATTCCAAAAATAATGCTACGTACACTTAACATTAACCTCGGCGGTTTCTTTTCTTAGCTATTGGAAAATTCATTCAACGACGCATTCAGGTGCTACTGCATCATCTCAGAACTCTGTCTAGATGTACTCTATCTTGTCTAACAGGCACCCCTGCTCAGATCTTTACTTTCTCTCTATTTTCAAACCAACTTACTAATCATGGATGATGTTGAAGTTTCTTAAGAGAAAAGTCATTCTGACGGAAATACGTGGCAAGATGCATATAGAAGAAAAATAAGCTTCACAGATTGAAGGGAAAGATATACAACAACAACAAGACTCTTGATCAATATGAATTACTTATCTAGTTTAACATAGTAACAGAATTCTGAAACTCCTACAACACCTTCTAGCACTTCATATCTTCTCAAGGTCTAAAGAAAATGAGATAGTAACTAACTTGTAATACAACTTAATTCAATACAAAATTTACAAAACTCAGCACCGTAAATCAGCATATCAGTTGGCATTTGGCCTCATTAGCACCAGCAACAAACTACTACTGCCGGATAGTGTAGCATGGTTCAAATATAGAACTTTCAGTCACCATCTCTAATTAATCTCTTAGGTACCTGGAATGTTTATGATAATTTCTCCTCTTGCCACTAGGCTTCTCGTCCTGTTGTTCGACTTTATGGTCTCTTCTCCGCTTGCCATGTCCACTACTTCTTCTTTCAGCATCTCCCTTAAAAACCATTTCGTATCTTGTGCTTCGATCTCCACCACGTTGAGTGTTGTCATCTCTTAATGTGTATTTGGACGGTAGTCTGTTCGTTGAATCTTCTGTAAAACGTCCGAATCCTTTTTGGCCTTTGCATCTAATCTGTTTCCATAGTCTGGAAACACTTTGACTAAAATCAACGTGAATCCTTCGATCATCAATTAAAGCATTGTCCATCTTAAAATATGCTTGTTCGCATGCCTCTCTGTCTTCAAATTCAATAAAAGCATAGCCCTCACTAACCTGTGTTTTATGATCTCGGATAATCTCAGCGGATGTTACAACACCAAATCTTGAAAAGATGGTGTGCAGGTCTTCTTCTTCAGTTACAGAATTCAGGTTACAAACAAACAAAACATTATCAGGAGGCTTCACTTCAGCATCAGGAATGTCCCCAATAGTTTCAAGCACAACAGCACTAGAGTGGGCGTTCTTTGCCCTTAACACCTCTTCAAGCTCCTGTGCGTTAAGTTGCTCATCCATAGGAACCCAATCGTCTTCCAGGCGTACACCATCATCAACCTCATCTTTTGGTTTTCCTACAGGTGAAGCATCAGGAATCAACTCAGAGAGTTGGGCAGGATCCTCGAAAGGATCATACAGTATGTAAGTGTGTTTAATCCTGATATTTTTGTACGGCTTGCTCTGTTCGTCCACATATGCTTCGTTAATCCTGGCAAGTGTGTCCTGGCCTTCAGCAATCTGTCCAAAGACGGTGTGTTTGCCATCAAGATAATCAAGATCATCACGCAATGTAAAATAGAATTGAGAAGCATTCAAATTCTGACCGGCACTAGCCATGGCAACAGTACCAGTCTTGGAATGCTTGACATCCAGATGGATTTCATCATTAAAAAATCGTGCTTGATCTCCATATAGGAATTTGTAGACAGAATCACCAGCGGAACCGGTGCCAGTAGGATCTCCAGTCTGAGCGGTGAAATCTTTTTGGACTGTGTGAAACAGGCAGCCATTATAATACTTGATTTTGCAGAGCTTGAGAAAGTTTTTGCAGGTCATGGGACATCGATCGGTGAACAAATCCACAACTAAATCGCCCAAGCTCGTCGCTATCATGACCGACATCTTTCTTATACCTCGGATTTCTTGAAGTATTGTCTGTAATTTCTTTACGAATTCTTTGTAATGGTTGATCATATATATATATATATATGTATATCTGTGGCGTATATATAGTGTAATTTTGATTTCCTAAATCCTAATCCTGATATAACTCTGGTAATTAATTCGTAATATGAGTATAATATATCCAAATCTAGCTGAAGTCGCGTGGAGGATACGGAATTTTAATTCCTGCACTCTGCAGAGTCGTCTAACTAAAACAACAATTTTCACTCCTCTTCTGACGCCGACTTCTTTCGCTTCACTATCTCACTGTCTTCTTCACCAATAACCATTCCAGAACCCCAATTCTTCATTCCAACCACCCGATTCGGAGTTTTCCAGATTGCTTGAAATGCAAAAGCGCTCGTTTCTCGTTTAGGTGACAGAGAATGCCATGATCAGCACTGCAACATGCTAGCTGAATAATTTATTGGTTACAGTAACTCAGAATCTGCTGAGATTTTTCTAGTTTGGAAGATCAAGACTTGGACTTTGTAGTCATCAGAATTACATCTAGTTCTAACTACCTATCACCTATCAAAACTTCTTGTACAATCTCACTGTTACTCCTTAAGCTCTATATACAACTGATAATGGAAATTATTTACAGGAATTGATATATAAACACTGCAACTTAAACCAGATGAAGCCGAACCAAAGGCGTAGCTTCGCGCGCTAGTAGACAGTTAGAGCATCCTGTTTGTTGCAATTCTCTCAATATTAATTGCAAAATACACCCACAGGCCTCAGCTCCGATCCCATTAATTCCTGTGCACATAGAGGGAAGTCTATGCAGTAGGCCATAACTTGACATATTAAGGTTGAAAATTGCTAAACATATTTGATACAAAGGTAAACAACAAAACGTCTAAACTCTAACAATCATAGAATTCAAACGCTATACACACCAATTCCAAACAATAATAACAGTGAAATGAAATCGAAGAAACAGAATTTCATATCCAACAAAATTCACTACTTACACGACATTTGATATGCACAAATGAGATTGCTAGGAACATTACAAAAGAGAGTAGATGAGCTGCAACAGAGGATCAGATTGGTTAAACGAGCATTGCCAAA
Source organism: Plantago coronopus (assembly GCA_036897195.1). NCBI lineage: Eukaryota > Viridiplantae > Streptophyta > Magnoliopsida > Lamiales > Plantaginaceae > Plantago > Plantago coronopus. The sequence goes on along the minus strand of JAYMSL010003421.1, from coordinate 1,979 downwards.
AGAAAAAGCAAATAGAAGAGAGGGAAGATCACTTGTGGCAAAGAGCCGAGTGAAGAAAAATGGTTAGCTTCACGATCTTGTCAGCCGTGACTGGAAGGTCTGCTCAGAATTGATTGTGGTCTGCTACCAAGTACAATAACACAGCTAGTTAAGCCCAAAACAGAGTGTGATGTATCAAACAGTTCAATGGAGGGAAATAAGCAGGAAGATGTGATATTCATGTTTGAATCAACAAATACAAAAGTAACACAGCATTATGTTTGGAGCAACAAGTACACATAACACACTGCACTGGTAAATGATACAAAGAGCAGCAATGCATATTCTGCAGGTATATACTACACTTAACAATCACCCCCGCCTACTTCTCTTCTTACAAGCGTACATAAATCTGCTTGTTCCACATGTTATCAACTCTCTCAAAAAAGGCATCAGCCCATGACTTCTTAAAGATTAGAACGTTGCAAGTAATTGCAAGTCCCACCACATATCCGACTGACAAGAAAACATACAACCATCCAACTTCAGACTCACCATCTTCATAATCCTTCGTACCATCACTGCACTTACTTGTCAGGGGAGGACCACAAAGCTGATTTCCGACAAAGCTAGACGCATTAAATGTCAAGATTTGTGTACCTTGCGGTATTTCCCCTGACAAGTTATTGTAAGACAGATCGAGATAACTCAATGATGATAAAACTGCAATGCCACGTGGAATTTTTCCAGAGAGAAAATTGTTTGAGAGATCAAGAGACTCCAACATCTTCATGTCTTCAATGCCATCTGGGATTTTCCCATTCAAGCAATTTCTTGACAAGTCGAGTGATCTTAGTTGTGTAAGTCTTGTCAATTGCTTCGGGATATCTCCGGAAAAATTGTTGCTTGAGAGATCAATGTTTGTTACCAGTGTAAGAATGATGTCATAATGAAGCCTCTCTCCTTTCGTTGAAACTACTGCACCTTCATGAAACTCAAAGTTATCAAAAGGATTTTTGTGAAACGGAATAATCCATTCTGAGCTAGCCATGGCAGTAAGATTGCCGATGCACCTTGGTATTGTTCCTGAAAATATATTATCTGAAAGATCCATGATGCGAAGATTGCTAAGTAGACAAATACGTGGAGAAATCTTTCCACCAAGATTGTTCGATCGTAGAATGAGAATATTTAATGAAGGCAGGTTGGTTCCAATCCACTCTGGTACCTCACCAATCAACTCATTGTTGGAAAGATCAATCTTCCACAATTGGGAGCAGTTTTGCATTGAAGATGGTATTCTCCCCGATAATCTGTTGTTGAAGAGATTCAGAGATTCCAGTTCCTGAAGATATCCTATAGCCTCAGGAATACGACCTGAAATGTTGTTATTTGCAAATTTCAACACAGCTAATGACGGGAATTTCATAAAGCAGCCAGCTGGTAATTCTCCAGACAACATATTTCGATCAAGATTGAGGATCTTAAGGCTGTAATTCCCATTTATCTGGCGACAGAGGAAGTCCTCAACACTCCCCGAGAATGAATTGTTGGAAAGGTTCAAAACATCCACAGATGTGGCATTAATTCGAGGCAGTGAACCATGAAATAAGTTAAAACTCAAATCTATCCTGCGGGAGTTAATTATAACCATATCATCAAAGTTTCCACGCAATTGGTTGTGAGAGAGATCCAAATCTTCGACATCCCAGAACCAACTTGGAATAGTATCTGCAATTCCTGAGTAAGATAAGTCGAGTGATCGGATGCTGCTTTGCTGCGTGTGGAGCCATTTCGGTATTCGTCCCTCAACACCCAAGTTCCACCACCCTAGCTCAAGAATCTCAAGATTAAAGTTTGGGATCCAATTAACACTGACATTGAGTGTCAGGCGATTTCCCGAGGCAGTGAAACGGATCAAACGTGTGAGATTAGCAAAGTGAGTTTCACTCACATCCCCTTCGAACGTGTTTTTACCTATGTTAAACTTCTCCAAGTTA
>JAYMSL010003420.1:0-12486 GCA_036897195.1 Plantago coronopus | reverse complement strand
AATGAGTTGTTTAAGTTGGAATTGTCAGGGCTTGGGGAACCCTTGGACAATTCGGGCTCTTGGGAATCTTTTGACGGATTCGCACCCCAATCTTATTTTTCTTATGGAAACCAGACTTGGGGACCATGGGATTAATAAGATTAAGGAGAAATTCAATTTATTTGGTATTTGTGTTCCATCTATTGGCCGTTCCGGAGGTCTTGCATTACTCTGGGACAAATCGTCTTATGTTTCGATTATTAGTTTTAGTAAGTATCATATTGATTGCAATGTTAGTCTGTTGGGTGATTCCGGTATGTGGAGATTTACGGGTTTTTATGGGGAACCCGATACAGCGCTAAGAAAGAATACATGGAATCTACTTCGTCATTTGGGTACTGTGTCAAACAGAGAATGGTTGGTTATGGGAGATTTTAATGAGATAATTTCTGATGAAGAAAAGCTTGGAGGGGGGCCTACTCCTGAGTGGCGACTTCGTGGTTTTCGGGAAACACTCTCTGTTAATAACTTGTCCGACCTGGGGTATAATGGGTATACTTACACTTGGAGTAATAAAAGGGAGATTCCCGATAATGTGAAGAAACGCCTGGATCGGGCAGTTTCATCGCCACACTGGCGGAGCCTCTTCCCAGCGGCGTCCTTGCAGCACCTTACCGCGCGGCGGTCAGACCACCTTCCCATCCATCTCGTCCTCAACCCTCCTTCCACAAAACCCCCATCCCAGTCCCGCACCAAAAAGCCCAAGCCTTTGTTCAGATTTGAATCGATTTGGCTCAGGTCGCCGGAGTGTGAGCGAGTCGTCACTGGCAGCTGGAAGTCGCAGTCGGCGGATCTGGTGCAAATGATTGAGGGCTAGCTGTAGTCAGGAGCTCGTCAACTGGAGTAAAGCAACATATCCGAATGTGAGAAAGCGAATCCAGCAATTGAACAAGGAGTTGGAGAAATTGCATAAGGCGCCATTCACGGCCGAAATTAAGCAGAAGGAGAAAGGGCTTAAGAAGGAATTGGAGGATATGTTAGATAGAGAGGAGGAATTGTGGAAACAGAGATCTGGAGCACAGTGGTTAGCTCATGGTGACAGGAACACGAGATTTTTCCATTCACAGTCGTCTAAACGAGAAACTCGTAATACGATTTCTGGGCTACGGGATGATTCGGGACGATGGCTGGAAGAGTTGGGTGAGATGGGCGGTGTCACAAAGGAGTACTTTCAGAAAATTTTCAGTAGCTCTAACCCAGCGGAGGAGGACATCATTGAGGTGGTCAATACTATGAGTCGACGTGTGGATCAGGGAATAAATGGGGAGCTCCGACGCGAATACACTGCCATTGAGGTAAAATCTGCTCTCTTTGAAATGTATCCTATTAAATCTCCTGGTCCTGATGGCCTACCTGCTTTATTTTATCATAAATTCTGGCATGTTGTAGGTCGTTCTGTGACTTCCTGTGTGTTGGATTTTTTTACTCATAGAAAGCTTGACCCAAAATTGAATTATACTCACATAGTTCTATTACCCAAGTGTCAGTCCCCTGAGCTTATCACTCAGTTTCGCCCTATTAGTCTTAGTAATGTGGTCTTTAAAATAGCATCAAAAGTCATTACTAATAGACTTAAACCTCACATGTCCAAACTGGTTGCAGAGACTCAATCTGCTTTTGTCCCTAACCGTCTGATTACTGATAATGTTTTAGTTGCGTATGAGGTGAATCATTTTTTAAAACGAAAAACTCAAGGTAAAGATGGTTATATGGCTCTAAAGCTGGATATGAGCAAGGCGTATGATAGGGTTGAATGGAATTTCCTTGAGAGTGTGCTTAATAAGCTAGGATTTGAGCATAATTTTATCCAACTTATTATGCTATGTGTGCGTTCTGTGTCTTACTCTGTTAAGGTCAATGGGGAATTGTTTGGTCCTATTATACCAGAGAGGGGTCTTAGACAAGGGGATCCTTTGTCACCATATCTTTTCTTGTTCATCACTGAGGCGTTTAGTTCTCTTCTTGCTGACGCTGAGAGACAAGGGTTGATGCATGGAGTAGCTGTAGCTCGAGGTGCCCCTCGCGTTTCACATCTACTCTTCGCTGATGACACCCTTATCTTTTGTCGTGCATCTACCGGGGAGGCAGGGGTGATTAATGATGTTCTGGATAAGTATAGTAGAGCTTCAGGTCAAATCATAAATCTAGAAAAATCTACCGCTGTTTTCAGCAAAAATGTGCAGCAGGATAAGATAGCAGCAGTAAGAAATATTCTTCCTATCAGTGTCGTTGAGAAGCATGAAAAGTATTTAGGTTTACCAACTACTATGGGTCGATCGAAAAAAGAGGTATTTAGTTGGCTTCGTGAGCGTCTTTGGAAAAAAACACAGGGCTTTGGGGAAAAATATTTATCTAAAGCGGGTAAAGAGGTTATGATAAAAGCTGTGTTACAAGCTATTCCTACTTATGTAATGGGTTGTTTTAAGCTTCCTGAGTACCTTCTTAGGGAACTTGAGTCCATTATTTCCAATTTTTGGTGGGGGGATAGTGATACGAAGAAGATTCACCGGACTAAGTGGGATACCTTATGTGAAAGTAAAAGGGATGGGGGTATGGGATTCTGGGATCTTAGCTCTTTTAATATGGCCATGTTAGGGAAACAAGTTTGGAGGGTAATACAAAACCCGGATTCCTTACTGAGTCAGATTTGGAAGGCTAAGTATTTCCCTCAGTGTGATATCTTGGAGGCTCGTCTCAATCCAAATGCTTTACCTGGAAGAGTATCTTTGGTGCTATTGCTTTAGTCAAAGAAGGTTTGATATGGCGAATTGGGAATGGGGTGGATGTTGATGTTTGGACTGATCGATGGATTCCTCGTGAATCAAGTCGACGTCTTTTCACACCTGATTCCTTTGGTTTTGGTCACTTGCCAGTCTCGATTTTTTTGAATGCCGATGGTTCTGGATGGGATATTGGGGCTTTAGAAGCCGTTTTTTGGCCACAAGATGCCCAGGATATAGTCAGGATTCCTGTTGGGGGAGCGCATGTCAGCGATGTCAGGGTCTGGTATTTTACTAAGACAGGGTTCTACTCTGTTAAGTCCGGTTACTATCTAGCTCGGAAACTGAAGCATAGTGCAGTGAATAGTGCAGCTGCCGGGCCAAGTATGAGTCCGGAAAACAGAAATTGGTCGTTTATTTGGTCTGTCGATTTGCCTAATAAAATCAAGGTGTTTCTGTGGCGGTTAGTTCGCAATAGTCTTCCAGTAACGGTCAATTTAATTCGCCGTAACATAGACGTCGAGGCTTGTTGTCCTATGTGTTCTGTAATGGATGAAACTGTTTTACATGTATTTACAGCTTGTTCATTTGCTAGAGTCACCTGGGCCATGTCAGGGCTACCTCACCATGTCTTGTATCGCTCGGCTGATGATGTGTGGAATTGGATTTCTTCTGTGAAACAGGGCCTCGGTGTACAGGACTTCAGGAAATTTGTGGCTATTTGCTGGGGTATTTGGCACCTAGGAAACCGCAAAGTCCATGAGGGGCAAGATGGCAATCCGGAAGAGCTGACTGGTTTTGCTGTGGACTTGATTGGCAGATATGTTGCTGCTATGGAGCAATATGCAGAACACAGAGCCCCAGAACCTGCAGTGGTGTGGACTCCTCCGGTTGAAGGTGTCGTCAAAGTCAATGTGGACGCGGCATACAATCAAACTTCTGCCGTAGCAAAGATTGGTGTAGTGGAGCGTTGTCTATTGGCAGCAAAGACGAGTCGAAAACGTCTACAGTTCAGAAAGTAGTGAAGTGCTGGCTATTCAATATGGCGTTGCGGTATCAATTGCGAAAGGCTGGCAGCATGTGTGCGTGGAAAATGATTGTAAAAGGGTTGTGGATGCACTCAATTCTCTACAGCAGAATCTCTCGATGGTAGGGCATTTGATAGATAATGTTAGAGCAATGTCTTCTGTAATTCCACACTTGTCTTTTGTTCATGTCAAACGAGCTGGTAACTGTTTAGCTCATGACTTAGCAGCAAGAGTAGATAGGGATGCTGAAGGTGCTGATAATTTACCTTGTTAGTTGGTTAGCATAGCTTCTGATGTACATTGCCTTTGCTGGTTGATTATTAATATTATCCTTTTGGTTCTCGAAAAAAAAAATTTAATAACAAAAAGATATTACTATACATAATATAAAAAGGGTATAATAGGGATAACAAATGTTATTCACTAAGAAATGGGTCTAATTGATATTATGGTCCATATTTTGGACCTGGGATAATTTCTCCCTAAAATTAAATTATGGTTTTTACATAAATGTATAGCATTCATTTTATAATTTTTTCGAAATTAAATGTTATCTTAAAACATATAAAAACTTATGCTCTTACTGCGACTAGTTACAAAAATAATAAAACAATAATAAACTAGTCGAGGACTTAAATTTGAGCTTCTTTACTTTTTAGCGGGAAGCCTCAGAGAGTGGCCAATTTTTTTACAGAAGCTTCTTCTTTATCTGGTGAAGTTTGAGTTTCCTGTTATCCACCAATCAAACCGGAGATATTCCACCAATGGTGATGCGCTGATGCTGATGCAACCAAAGATCACCTCATTCTTCTTCAAACCAACTGTTTCTTCCCAAAACGAATCGACTAAACCATCTCCATTTTCCACCGTTACTGCTGTATCCGGTCCCAATTCGCACAAATCAACACCAGAGGCCGAAATCACTATCACAGGCAAAATCTCCGACATACACAAGAGGTAATCAATCCAGCTTTTCCTCAGCTCAATTTTATCTAAACTGTCATTTTGTTACCCTAGCCTTTTCAGCTTCAGTAATCATTGATTGAGTTATATTTCGGTATATCGTCAATTTAGTTGTACAGTTAAGTTTATATCGATTTGTAGTGGTTCAACTTCATTTATCACTCACTGCTTCCAGAATTTTTATTGTCAGAATGGTATGTTAGTGTATACTAATTGTTAATTAGGGCTTATTTGGTGCGTTTTCTGTTTTGGTTGATAAATAACTGGTGCTTAAGACTTTAAGATTGTGTATTAGTTACTTATTGTGTTTTGGCTGGCTTGATTTGCATGGAATAGAAAATCGGTTATTGGATGTGAAGATGTTACGAAATTAGGGCAGTCTAAGAGTGGCAAAGTTCTCAATAGTAAGAAGAGGAACTATGTGCAGTTGCATCTGGAGGTTGGTCAATCTGATTTCTTACTCCGTACCTGTTCGGTGTGTGGGTTCAGATATAGTCCGGGTGATGAAGGCGATGAAAGTGTTCATAAGACAATCCATAAGAACTTCACTCATGGAGTTCCTTTTATGGTAGTCGAGTGATCTTCTATTCACTAGTTTGTATTCTTATTGTTTTGGTACTGCTTTGGTTCTAACTTCTGATAATTGCAATCACTTGATGCCAAGGGCTGGCGCAATGAAAGGGTTGTTGATGCACTTGAATGGGGGCGCATTGTTTTGGTACAGAATGGTGATAGTTGCTCTCATCAAAATAAGGTACTCGTCGTTAGGAGGTGCCGAGGTGGTATCCATGTAAATCTTTTGTTAGTGTCTGGAGTAGTTTATGATAGAGGGACTTTACAGGTTCAGAGTGTTGTACATGTGATGGAGACAGAGCTTGGAGAAGGGTGGATACTTGGTAAAAACTGTAAGGTAGCAAATATTAAAAACACCTTCCTCTTGCATTGCTCTTTGACACTCGCAATTTGTGGCTTATAGTTTTATTATTTTCAAATGACCAATAGTTGTCCGATTGAGTTTCACTGAATAGTTGGTGCATTTTCTGCATCCAAGGTATATCTGTTCATCTCATCACAAAGAGTAGCTGGATGTTTGGTTGTAGAACCAATAAAAGAGGCCTACAGGATTCTGCCAAATCCAGTGGACAACAAAAAGATTAGCACGCCTGCAAGAGATAAAACGAAGATGACAACTGCTCTTCAATTTGGCAGTGTAAGTTTTCAGAGGGAAATTATCAAAAAGGACTTTGTAGGCAGTCAAAACGACGGAGTCCATAATGGAGCAATCTTCTGTGAAAATGAGGCCTTACCAGCAGTTTGTGGCATTAGAGCCATTTGGGTCAGCCCTTCTAACAGGAGAAAGCACATAGCAAGTCATCTACTTGATGCAGCACGGTAAGTACATTGTCTTTGAGTTTTCACAACAAACCAGTGATTATGTCTCTATATAGTGTCTCCTGTTGAGTGTTAATCAATGCCCAAAAGAGATGTTTTACTTAAAGTATCTAAATGGAAAAGCTTACCCTGCATGTCCTTGAAATTGTTATTCATTATAACTGTGTCAAAGGGCTATTTAATCTTCTTCTACAGGAGAGTAAGTCTCTGTCTCGTGAAAGACTTGATTTTCCTAAACAATAAATGCACATTATATTAACACAACTAAAGTGAGCGGGGGCCATACACTCGGGGTGATTTTTACAATAATTTGATGCCACATTATATATACTGCCTTGAATTAGTTTCGATTGCCATGTTTATTCCATGGAAGTGAAAAAACCTACTGTACCAACAAAATGACTAGTGTATTAGTTATTGTCTATTTTACAAAATGATTCTGAAAGATACTTGTTTACCTGCAAGTCTTGTGCATATACTTTGAAATCAATATCGTACTTGATTCAGATACTGCTGCAGAAGTTAAAAATGTTCTTGATTGGATGATGTGAACTAACAATGTTTACTTCTAAGTTCTAACTGTTTTGGGTACAGGAAGAGCTTCTGCACAGGATTGCTTCTTGATCACACAAAATTAGCATTTTCTGCACCAACCTCGCCAGGAAGAGCATTTATACACAGTTACACGAGAACAAAAGCATTTTTTGTTTACAAAAGTACGGACTAGAGTTGGTTATACTCGTCGCAAGACTGCAATTTTGACATGTGAAACTACACGCGATCCATGCATTGAGGACAGTCTACATCTATGCCAGTCTGCTCCCGTCTTTCACAACTTCATCTTTTGTTGGAACTCTGCAAGGCCTTTCCGAACAAACAATAATCAGTTTGGTCCCCTGGAGTGTCCTCGGTAGCTATTATATGTTCTCAGATAAATAGAAGGATGGTTTTTTAAGTGTGTCAAACATATCTGGGTTCAAGACCAGCTGCCGCATACTTAAAATCAGATGTATAATACAGACATAGCTTACAATATGACAGAGAATTGTTTCCGTGCTAGATATTCTTGGACAGCCGTGGTGATACCACAGATTCAATTACAGAAAATGCTGTTCTTACGTACTACTACTAGTCTACTACTACTACTACTACTACTACAACACCCTGGTGCGAGTTCCTCACAGTACCAACAACAAAGTAAAACCTTAAAACTGAAAACAAATACAGTGAATCAGCATCATCAGTTCAATATAAACAAATAAAAGATGCAGGACCTTCATATTGCCCTAGCTTTTGCGCTAAATCGCTCATGATGACACGGACCACCGGACTTGTTCTGAATTATTGAGAGAAGCAGGATCCGAGAGAAGCGCGCTGAGGGCATATGGAAATCATCAATTAACGATAATAATAATAATATTAGTGATATTGATTTATGAGCCAACATTTATGACTATCATCTGGGTCGTCGGCTCGGCTGTATATCTAACATTATATAAATCCTACTAGTGGTTTCTTTTTATTTGTTTGGAAGGTTAGGAGTAATGTAGAGTTTGACCAAATTGAGGCTCCTGTATTTTATCTCAACGAGAGTAGGTGAGATGTAATTATAATTCATCTCCTGTTCCGTGTTATAGAGAGAGAAAGAGGGGAGAAATTAGTGATGGAAGGTCTGAAACAGATTGCTGTAAAACTGTACAGTGATGCAAGTGAAACAGAGAAAGAAAAGATTGGTGACATCTTCAGAGGAATCGACTCTGACGGGGATGGAAAAGCAACCTTCCAGGAATTGAAGGATTCTGGGCTGTTCACCGATGAATTATTCTTCATATTGGATCATCGATTTGGTCAGAAGGACGACCGTGGCGCAGTGGTGGATTTCGATGAGTTCTTGATCTTGTTCCTTCACACGTTTAAAGCGGTTACACAACTTATGGGGAAAGATGTGCAGCTGCGTTTAGTAGAACTAGAATGCGATGCCTGTGAGCGAGTGCCAGACTTGTCTTGCTTCTTTTGTCTCCACAGATATCCAGACACGTTCGACCTGTGCTATGGTTGTCATGAGCGTGGTGAATACTCGAACCACGAACACGAGGAGGAGTGGTGCATGTTAAAGTACGAGTCATTGGCCTTGCTCGAGATCTTCAGGCACGGCCTCATATCCACGGACTTCGTCCAGGTACGTACGCACTGGTTACTGCCTCATAAGGATCCTTTAAATTGGCACCATGTCCATGTTGACTATCTTATCTGGTTTTCATTTCTCTCTTTCTGAATTAAGGACTCCAAGGCAAAACGAATCGTTCATTTTCCAGTGAACAAATCAGAGCAGGATATCACTGAGATAATTATACATGACGACCTTCTTCAAATCGACCCTTCCGAACTCCGATTCCCAAGTAATTTCTGTTCCCTATGTCCTTTTGTGAGTTCGGTTCCTAATTATCGTTCCAAAGAATGGAATCAGATGTACTGAGGGTTTTTTTTTTCAATTTAAGTTTAACTGCATTCCGTTCAACATTAATTAATTTTAGTTCCGTTCGAAAATTCTCAACAACTGGAAAGAGCAAGAACCTTATTGTTTTACTTTTATTTATAGAAAATTGTGCATCAGGAATTCCGGATAGCTGGGATAGTTTATTTTTGAAGAGTGAGTAAACTCATTAACATAAAATAGCATGTAAAACTTATGAACAATTATTTGGAATATAATGGTTATTTTGTGTGGAAATAAAAAAATTAATGGAAAAAAGAAAAACTACTACTTTTATCCTTGGCTTGTTTTATTTTTATAATAATATAGGTTAGAATACGCGTGTTACGCTACACGCAACAAACGTTTATCAGAGTGTTTGGTATAAAGCTCTTTAATTAGTAGACTAAAATTGGTCTTTTGACTTGTTACTCAATTAACTATCCTACTTAAAACACATTCTCCACTTTCACTCTCTCTATCGTTTACATTATATTTAATCATTTTACACTCTTATAGTCTTATACATACACTCTTATACAAACTGCACACTATTACCCTCTTAAAAACATACCACACACTCTTACATACTCAAACATATGTATTAAACACTTCTTGAACTCCTACTATTATCCCCTCACAATCCCTATAAATTCTTAAAACACACCAAACGTTAATTTCAAAATCAGTTAACTAAGTGATGACTTGTAAATAGCTCATGTTAACTAGGTAAATTGCAATGTGACTTTAACTGGACTTTTTTTCAGTGTATTTGGCCCCAAATGTCGTTTTGGGGAAGTGGAGTTCATGTTTGCTGCAGGTTACCAACAAATCCAGCTATCATGTCACAATTCTGGTATAACCCATGTCTTTGATCAATGGTGAACAATCAATATATAGTTGAATTATTTCTAAATCTTTTGTTACAACTTAATATCAGGTGACTGGTATATGTGAACAACGTTTTTATTTTAAACCTAGCAATAAAGTAGTATTGTTGCCTCACTCTACCACATCACTTTCTGGTATCTCTCTTTCTTCTTCTTGATTATTGGTTTGAATAAATAATTATCTAATGACTTGATATACTTGATATTAATATAATTTTCAATCTGTTTGCTAAATCAGCATATATGTACTCGCCAATAAAGACGGAATGCAATCAAAAGTTTTTCATCCATAGCGTTATCGTCAGCCCTGATTTTACCATGAAGGATATGACAGCAGACACTGTAACTAATACATTAACTACCTCATTTTTGTGACACTAAGTACTCCTATATATTTTATAGTTTGAGTTATTAATTTGCATATTAGTTTGGCAAGAAAACTGGAAATTGGGCCAAGGAATATGAATTGAAAGCCTTCTGTGTCAAAGTTCCACCCCCAAGTTCAAATTGGCCAAAGGAAAACACACTTATGAAGGTACTATTTACGCATGGTTCCTATTTATCAAATTCCAATTCAATAAACAAATCACAAGTATTTCATTGTTTTCAATCTTGTTATTGTGATTTTCAGTTTTCCATGTCTTTTTTTAACTGAAATAGGTGAGTACCAGCAACCTTCTTCAAATTGAGCCTCAAGAACTTCGATTCCCATGTACGTAATTTTCAGTCATCCATACTCCTAGTTTCTTAACAACTTTGAATTGAGTAAAGAAACTCTTAATAATATGTATGAATTTGATTTTTAAAAAGAATTGTATATCTTCCGTCCTCTTAACTTCCAGTAACCTTTCTCTTTGATGGTTTTATCAGTAAAATGATAGGGCGAATTTCATCCAATACCCCTGTTAGATTTACTAATTACATCGGGATCCTGTTAGATGAAACAATTATATATAAGTCCTAAACCGATTTTTTTCTCAAATTCTTAACTAAGTAACCAAACACGTCTTAACAATTTTTTTATATCTATATCCTCCAAGTTCTGACAATTCAATTTTAACCCCAATTTTATAAATACTTTGCACAATTAGGCTCCGTTTACCACTAGCTTATCAGCTAGATGAACTTATTTGACCATTGACTAACAATAAGCTCGTTACGTTAACGTCGAGCTTATGAAATCAGGTAGCTTATCAACTAGCTTATAAGCTAGCTGTTTAATAAGCTAACTAAAGAAGCTTATTATTTTAATATGCTAGCTTCACATAATTTGTTATTCCAGATATAACCCTGACCTAATTAATTTCAAAATAATAAAATCATATACAGCACAAATTCTTCCACAAATTCTTTCCGGAAAAATACTGGCGCATCCCAAATTCAAATTTGAAAAGAAACAATTATTAAATCCCAAATCACTTGACAATTTCACTCTTCTTATCATCTCCATAGCCAAAATTAACAATTTCAACTCATTTCCTCCCATCCCTAAATTTTCACTCAGAGGAACCGTAATCCCAAATCACAAAATTCCAATCTCAGATTATTTATTTTTTTGTCTGAAGAGATAAATCTATCATAATCCTACTCCTACACTATCCTTCTTCTACACTAATCCAATATTCTTTGATGTTATAAAATTTGTATTTCTTTTTAAGTGATGATAATATACTACATTTATAATTTAGAATGAGAATATATTAGTATAAAAACATAGAATGAGAAAGTTATGAAAAAATAAAAAATAAAAATAATGTCATTTTATGAAATACCAGCTAACTTATCAGCTAATTCACTAAACAGTTACATTAAAATCAGCTAGCTTACGTAATCAGGTAGGTGATAACAGCTACCTGCAGCTGGCTTATCAGCTAGTTTTGCTAAACCGAGCATAAGTATCCACAATTTACAAAGTAAAAGAAGATATAAATCACCAGTGAGGAAAGACTTGGCAATACTAAATTTAAGCTTGCACAGTAAAAAAATTATAAAAAAAAAAAGAAGCAAAGCTTGCAATCTAAGTCTAGCATCTATGAGCTAACTTAACACGACTTCTGGAGCTTCCTGTTGAGCATGTCCTCCTCAAAAGAAAATATAATTAGATGCGTTGAATTTACTTGAAACAGAAACTAACGTCTGCACATCTGATCCAAGACATTAATCTGATGATTATACTCTTGCATGTAAAGTTTCTCGTTAAGGCACTAAATCATTGATTTATTACTCAGAATAAGAAAATTACATATGAAAATAGTTAAGGAGCGTGAGCAAAATCACAATAGCATCGAATAACTTTGTTATGCAGTAAAGCTAGCTAGCATGTTAATAATCTCCATTTGAGGCTTATTCGAATCTCTGGCAGTAGTCCTTTTCTATCCAATTTGAGCAGCATTGCCAAAATCTTGAGTACAGGAACAGGACGCCAGTCCTTGAAAGTGTTATCCAATATTTCCATACATACTTCTTCAAGGCCATGGATATAAAACAAGGGGCATGTCAATCTTTTCTTTCTGTGGTTGATGATGATCAATTCTTTACAGAGAATCTTCAAAGACTTGTAGCCTATTATAGAGTGATTCAAGGTTAAGAATTTGGGCCGGCAATAGCATAACCATTCAAATCCTATTGGATGGCTCTCCAGGGTGAGGGTCTCGACAAAAGGTGAAGGACTAGTCATACTTGAAATACTTTGCAATGGATAAGATCCAATGCTTGCTGGAGGATATAATTCGACACAGAGGTAAATTTTAGAGGAGCTTAACTCTTCCAGAACTTGTTTAATCTTCGAGCTCCAAGAAAGATCAACAGGCATATACAGTTCACGGAAGAAATTCAAATCAGAATTCCATTCAGTGGAAGCAGTAAGAAATGAGAAAGAAGGGACAGAGTTAGTAGTGAGACTGAAGTTACGTATGATTGGAGCATGGATTCTGCAAATGTTGAATTCATTCCCCTCCGGGCCCTGCAATGTCAATTTCAAG